>JAZHYW010052745.1:0-153285 GCA_037355805.1 Ixodes ricinus
TGCCGTAGGACCGCAGCCTTAAACATTCACACGGACTGCGGGGGCCGAGGAGGATGTCAGTGTTATCAGACGCGTTTAGCGTTCGCACACTCGACAACAGGGCTCGGTGCCCGCTAACGAGAGCAGAAAAATGGAGGTGTACATAAAACGGCGATACGGAATTTTGGCAGCAGCGCTGTGAGATCCAGAAGGCGAATTGCTTCCTGCTAAAAGAAAATGCTTTTTGAATGGGTGAATGCAACACGAAGGGCGTGCAAACAGAAACAAGTTGTATGAGGAGCGGCTTGAGGACGGCATTATTAAATATAAAAGACTCCTTCAAGTGCTTCGGACCAATAGGAAGGTTTAGTGGAGCGTATTCTAGAACTGCGCGCTGCTAGTGGGAGCTCGTGCCGTCACTTTGATGCACGAATTTAGCACGCCCTCGCTGAGCGCGATTTTTGGCAGAGTACGATCTAATTAAACTTTCTAAAGGCTCTTACGCACAGTTTAAAAACGTTTGATTGCATTTGACTGCGTTGCGGCCGCGAGAAACCAGGACATCTCTGCTTTGTGTGTCGCGTGCCAAGGTGATTCCTTGGACAGGATTCCGCGCTTCATACCAAGCATAGATGTGCCGGTGACTCGCTTTCGTTTTTCGGCGCAACGCAGTCAAACGCACTCAAACGCAACTGTGCGCAGGGGCCTTAATTCCTCAGAGGTAATGCGCAACAGCGCAAGCCACAACAAGTTAGGCGCTCCTCATTCCACCGCCGCTATCTCGCTGAGAAACATATGCTTGTACTTCGTCTCACTCTACGATGGACTAAAGGCCAAAGCTACGGACCGCCAGATCCAATCAGGAGCCACTTAGAAATTGTGCGGTATTTCGCTTCGATGGCTGTATGGGTGTCCGCGTCTCGGATCACTGATGAGGGGACGGGTGCACATGTGGTTCGAATCGAAGAGCACTGAGTGACTCAACAATTTTAGGTCGCAAAGAAAGCCACGACATACAGGCTCTTCGCAGCGTCAAAGAGAAACGATTCGGCGCTTTTAGATTCGAGCATTATTCGTCCACCCTAATCAATGTCAAGCGTGTCATAGTATAGCGTGGAACGTGATTGGACCTGGCGGCCCGTGGCTTTGGCCTTTAGTCCATCGTAGGATGGGAGAAGGTGGTTCCAAGACACGCGAACAAAATACCGCCAATTGCAAAGAGGTCTCACTCCAAGGTGGGGAGCGTTTATGGAGCCTGAGAAAACGCTGCCCCATCCCCTGGGTTGTTTATGTCAGCGCGGATCCGCGGAAAACCGCGACGTTGTTGTCACGTGATGCGTTTTCCGGGTAGCAAAGGGAGGGATTTTGCCCCCGTGTGGTGTTTCCTTTAAGGAGGGGATCCGAAAAAGGCGTGATGTCACGATTTTTGGCTGCAGTATATGAATACGTCACAGATTTCGTCGAATGACGAAACGAACATATGTGTATAAAAATTTGAGCTTTTCAAATAAATTTCCTAATGAAATCTTAGTTATTTTGCTTCCAAAATTTAGCAGCGTAACTGAAGATGCATAAAATTCCGCTAGGCGTGAAAACCTAAAAATCGATATTTTTAGGCTGGAGAGGACCCTTTAGGGCGATGACACGTATTCGGGCAGCAGTGCGTGGCTGCCGCACTGCAAAATAAAAGCAAGCCTTGAGAGTAAAGCACAAAACTTTTGACGCAGACAATGAAAAGTTTCAATAAAGAGCTTTTGTCAGGCGTGACTTTAGAGTGCGTTTTTTTGGCGCTTGTTTTTGCTCGGTTTCTGTAGACAGGAACATCCGCGTGCTGGGCTGTGGAGATTTCACGGTTGGCTGTCGATTTGTAAACATTGAAACTGTGTATAGTCGTGTTAGTTGTATTTCTTGGCTTGATTTTAATTGTTTGCAGGATGGATTATGGAAGATGGGGTTTCGGGCTAGGAAGGGGTTTCGGGATAGAAAGGGGTCCCTAACCTCCTTCCCCTCCCTTCATCCCCAGATCAGTGTTGGTAGTAACCCGTTACTTTCTCGAGTAACATGCTAACATACTCGTTACATTTTTTAAAACAGTGACGAGTAACGTACTTACGTTACTCATTTCAAATAACGGGTAACGTAGTTGTGTTACTCGTTACAGTTTCTTCATAAAACCCGCAAAAAAGTACACTTCGACTTTCTATGCTTTGCTTTACCTTAAACGCAGCGAACGCAACGAGCTGTTGGGACCAATTAGACCGCGTCAAATGGGCACCATCATGGTGTTCGTCATGTTTCTCTACGTGTTTTATCATCGCGGAACTAATCATAAAAAAAGATCCAGTCACTTGCGTTTTTGACACTGCTTGATTGATCCCATTAGCTCGTAGCGTCGGCAGCGTCCGGACTTAAGCTGCAACGAAGTATAGGCGCCAAGTCATAAATTATTGCACTCATTCCACTAACCTTCAGAATTTTGCCTCTCTTTCCCCACGGAAAAAAATCCCCTCTTTAGAAAAACACCAACGCCCACGCCCTTTGTCCCAGTGTCATAAAATGCTGTCGGAAAGAAACAACAACAACAAAACAAACGTGGTTACTTTCAAATTATAAATACAAAGCAAGCCAAAAGTAACGTGCGCTACTTCTTATCGGTAACGGTAACGCGCTTCTTTTATTTTGAGTGAACGTAGGTTGGTAATGCGTTCCTTTATTCCCACGTAACGAGCGACGTATTTCGTTACTTCTTTTCGGTAACTCCTACAACACTGCCTAGATCCAGATGACTTAAGTCAAGATGACTTAAGTCAAGATGGCTCCGCGTGACTTTCTGTATTATAAATTTATTCATCATCATGGCCACAAAGAATCTCAATCTCCAGGGCTGTCAACAGAAGGTACGTCGGTCAGCTGCTAGAAAGAGTGACTTGTAGCAAAAAAGGACCACTTTGGACAAGTTTTATCATCGAACGACTTGTCACGCGCGCTGCGTCAGAGTTCGAATGAGTACTTAGAGATTCGAGCTTGAGAGAGGGTGCTTATATTGGGGCCTGGGGCTGTTTCAAAGTCGCGAAAATTCCGCCTTATAAGTCAGCACCTGTTGAATCAAACTTGATTGCCCGGTCGGCACTGTGCCGATTCTCTTGCTGTTTACACAGCAGAATATTATTCGTTCTGGCATCGAATACGAATGGGAAAATAAGTTAACAGTTCATACTTTTGACGCCACGTGTAGGGGGTGGTCAAGGTCACTAGACAGACCCTGTTGCTGAACACCCACTGCAGAGCAACCCTTCCTTACAAGAAAAAAATGACCTCATCTCCACGTGGTGAATGATGTTGATTGAGGCGAAGCTCTGGTGGTGCTGATGATACTGATTTTTTGTTCATAGGTAGTGCTGATGGTGCTGATTTTTTTCATTGCTCATAGGTAGTGCTGAGTTCCGGGTTGCGTTTCGACTTTATTATTACTGTTTTATGGTCGGTGAAATGCAGAGCCAGTGGTTCTTCTAGCGAATCAGCTTGGATACTCTAGAAGCCGTGGGAACGCATCTCCACCGCTTAAGTCAACGGTCTATGTCAGAAAGAGAATGTGTGGTATGGAACGTGGTTATATACGCATTTGAGCATTTGACCACAGCGCCCTCTCCCTATAGACGTTGAGCGTCTACATGCAACGTTTCATCCATGACATCCCCAGCTCTTGAGTTACTACCGCATCTCAGAACCCCCTTCTCGTCCCGCAGTCGTGGCCGAGTGGTTAAGGCGATGGACTAGAAATCTATTGGGGTCTCCCCGCACAGGTTCGAATCCTGCCGACTGCGCAAACATTATTTCTTTTTTTTTTTTTTAAGAAGACAGATGGGATGGCAATCGATGTGAGCACGGACGCCGGACGGACAAGGCTAGACCCTAAAGGTAGTATCCACACGACGGACCAAATTGCTGTTTTGGTCCGCGGGCCGCGCATCACGTGATCTTACGTCACCGGTTTTCGAGGTCTGCCGGCGGTCCGCGGCCCGCGCTTCTGAGAAATGCCAAGCGACTTTTCTCGCCCAAACCTTGGCGGCGTGACGGCGGCGTTTTTAGTATAATTGAAGCGCTAAGTCTGGCAACAAGCTGAATTTTGTTGTTTAAATTGGAATCCAAATCCAAAGTCGGTTTCTTTGGCGCCGACTGTTGAAGACGAAGAAGACGAACCTTTTGTTGTGCGACGGAAAAAGCTGACTATGCAGACCAAGATCTTTCCTGCACATCCAGGGCTTCATTCAGCATGCCCTTTCGGTTCACTTAAAGGGATACTTCAACGAAATTTGAAATATTCCCGTCGTGTTCAAAAATAGGTTGAATATGATCCACAATATCCGTAAATGACAATCGCACGTTTGTATTTTGATCCTGGTGGCTGTATTTTTCGTTATAAACGGCCCACTCTGGCAAGCGCTCGGAGAAGGCCCAGCTAGAGCACGTGACATCCAACGCAATCGTGACGTAGGTCGTCTCAAGACGAGCAAAGCTACGGCGAGGCTGACGTCGAGAGGATGGCCTAGTCGTTCCAGCCACCGAAGCGGCTGCTTTTGTACGAATTTTGAGTGACGGGTTAATCTTCTATAATCTTGTAGGGGGACAATAGCGACTTCTGCGACACACAAAAGGGATTCTCGGGAAGAGGGAGTTCCTCCTTCCCCCTTCTCTCGTCGTGGCCGGAGGCGAGACGATTTCCGTCACTAGCTGTCAAGGTTCCTAGACGAGCATTACAAACGAGGCGTTAGCGACATCCACCAGGTGCTCTTTGCTAATCGTTTAATTCGTTTTAAAATTCCTTTTCGAGACTTTTTTAACAAGATATTAGTATGTTCCATGTGATACTGCTCTTTTGAACACATATAGACCAAAAAATGAGCGCCGAAATTTCGTTGTAGTATCCCTTTAAAGGAATACTTCAACGAAATTTGAAATATTCCCGTCGTGTTCAAAAATAGGTTGAATATGATCCACAATATCCGTAAAGGACAATCGCACGTTTGTATTTTGATCCTGGTGGCTGTATTTTGTCGTTATAAACGGCCCACTCTGGCAAGCGCTTGGAGAAGGCCCAGATCAGAGCAGTGACATCCAACGCAATCGTGACGTAGGTCGTCTCAAGACGAGCAAAGCTACGGCGAGGCTGACGTCGAGAGGATGGCCTAGTCGTTCCAGCCACCGAAGCGGCTGCCTTTGTACGAATTTTGAGTGACGGGTTAATCTTCTATAATCTTGTAGGGGGACAATAGCGACTTCTGCGACACACAAAAGGGATTCTCGGGAAGAGGGAGTTCCTCCTTCCCCCTTCTCTCGTCGTGGTCGGAGACGAGACAACTTCCGTCACTAGCTGTCAAGGTTCCTAGACGAGCATTACAAACGAGGCGTTAGCGACATCCACCAGGTGCTCTTTGCTAATCGTTTAATTCGTTTTAAAATTCTTTTTCGAGACTTTTTGACAAGATATTGGTATATTCCATGTGATACTGCTCTTTTGAACACATATAGACCAAAAAATGAGCGCCGAAATTTCGTTGTAGTATCCCTTTAAGTCCTCCTCGTCCTCAATAGTCAACGCCAGGGCCACCACGGCCAAACGTCTCTTTCGTTCAACCTCCATCCTGGATCCTTACAGATAGCCTCAAAGCAGCTCGCTGCAAACGTTTGGTGGAGCTGTGAGGTCGAGGGTTAGACCGGCCCGTTCGCTTTGTCGTCTGCTCTTTTGGTCCGCCGTGTGGATGCTCATTGCAGCAGGACAGCCTGCGGGCCGCGTATCACGAGATCAATCGGTCCGCGGCCCGGTCCGTCGTGTGGATACACCTTAAAGAGCTTCGCCCCAAAAAAAACACAAAAAAACACACCATCCGTACAGACCCCGTGATGTATCAGTCGAAGTCCGGCGATAGCGACACACCTGTCGCTATTGATGGACAATCAATAGCAAACATTGCCCGTGGTGCGGATAAATGACTGCACGCGAAGGTCTAAATAGCGTCCCGTGCCAAATACTTTGCTATATCACAATAACATCACAGACGCCAGAAAGGGCTTTGAACTAGCCTCCTTGTCTAGCCACCTCTCGTTTTTAATCAAATGGTCATAATTTTTAGGTATAATGAACGCAACTGCCTGAGCCCACGCCGGATAAGCATTGTGCCGGTGCTCGGTCGTGTTATCACTACGGCGTGATGCACGGATTCCAGGTTCGCAGTCGGACTGCGCAGGCTAAACTGCTGATCGACAGCGTGATTCAGTGTTGCCATATTTTGAGGGCGGACCCACCTCAGCTGCCGAAAATGTCAACGTATAATACGATTTATTCTTATTCTTTAGAAGTCCGTTCACACATTGTCGTTTTCTTATGCTGGCGCCTTAAAAGTGTACGGAAACCAATTTATGGAGCTCATCTCCTTGATAAACATAAAGCACGTTAAAGTAGGACTTTACCAAGACCAATACTTTGCAGGATAACGCAAGAAAACGCATCTTAAACTGAATAAAACGACAACCAAAAACCATCTTGTAGACGTTTGTGAAGCTTCGATGGAATAAGAGCAGCGCCACATCTGGAAGTATACCCACACATAGAGATTACTTACGCCTGTAGCACCGAGCCTCTTTGTTACTTATCCGGTAGTCATTCCGGCAATGCTTGTTTGGGGTGGTTCGGCGATTATGTACGCGTGATGTAATGTAGACGCTACGAAATGTCGAGTTGAAAGTGCCTGAATGCCCACCTTTCCTGATGACGGGACGACTTGGTCGACTGCAACGAACTCGATCGCTATGAAGCCAACACAACTACCATCGTTGCTAAAAGGAGACGACCCGCACGGCTCTGCAAAGCGGCGCACATGTGAACAAATCACCGCGGCGTTTTCCATGGCTTCGGGGAGGCAGGAGAGAGTCGACGTTCAGTGGGATACATTCGAACTGAGAGAGTGTCAGCAAGTTCCACGTGAATGCCTTGTTTCACAATGGGAGCGGAACCGCACTGGCACCGCGTTGCATGGTAACCGCTTCGGGAACGATCTTTACAGCCGATTTTATGAATCGCTGTGCCGCTGGACAATCGCAACTCGATGCTGACTTGACACGCTCGGCAAAGAAAGATGGGACCGGCATTGACTAGCTCCCAACAACTGCTCTAACTCGACATGTCTTGGTGTACCGTTATGTCAGAATTAAATGTACAAAAAAATGTTGGTGCTCCAACTTACACTGTGAAGGCGGTTGGTCAGCGGAGCTATGGTATCACCTGCAACGATTGCCCATCCGCACGATACCAAATGATTGACGAAAGAAAAGTAAATGTACTATACCAAAACTCTTTTTTATATATGAAAGGCTTCTGTACGCTGCCGTTGCCGTGGCGGCTTATGCAACCGTAATCTTTACCGCGAAACGCATGCGGGGATCGCTACGCGCTTCGCATTGTGCGCGCGCCTTATAATTTACCATGTGATTTTGACATTTGTTTTGTGGTTTTCTTATTGAAACAAGTGTAAAAACTACATGAGAGTTTTCTTATTGAAACAAGTGTAAAAACTACATGAGGCGCGCGGAATGGTTTTATGTCGACAACTGTTCTGTCAACGGACACGAAGAAACCCGACGAACGAGTCATATACAACTTTGCTGTAAAAAGAGTACGTACCCTTGTTGCGAAGGCAATTTATATGGCGTTTATTCGAGCTCTATAACACACAAAAAAGATAGAATCGAGTAGAGTGTTCTTCTCGACGAAAGCGTTCGCCACCGCTGCATCTGAAAACAAGTTAGAGACGACGAGTTGAAAAACTGGCCTTCGTAATCCAAAATAAAGGTCAAGGTTCAAACTATTCATTCGAGAAGGATCCACAAAGGTCGCATGTGCATATTCCAGTCAGCAAGAAAGCCGGTCGTGTGCAGATAGATGACCTTGTCCCCGGTCGTAGAAGTGTTTTGCTAAGCTTAGCGTTCCCAGATAATCCTTGGCGGTCGCTTGTTCGATGGCATCGTTGTTATTGTAGCCTTTTCGGGTATAGGTGGTTCTAGCGTTTGCCTCCGCCGCGGCGTTCAGTATCAAGTACTTTTTTCTTCTTTTCTCGCGCTGCTTGAAGTCGGGACGTGCGCAGAGAGCGCAATGAGATGCACGTTGGTCGTAGCGACGACGTAAGCCAGCGATGTTGCCGCCGATATGGATTTAATCATAAAAAGTGCGTAAACCTCGGGAGCTGTCGTATGCGTGGTAGTATGATTCAATCGTAGCGCACGGAAAACTTGTGAGAATTTCGCTTCTGGAATACGGATTTCATAAGTTTTGTAGTAAGATCGTTTCGTGAATAAGCTCTGTTACATGTTGAGGAGGACGATGGCAAGGCAGAGACTGGTCATACAAATACGGCTCTAGGGCGACTCGTTTCTCGGCCATCATGGCCACTGGTGATGTAGCGGCGTTTTCGTCCTCACTAATGTCATCATACCCACCGCTCTTGTCGCGTTGGTCGGCCATTGCACAATCGAGGCAGCTGCGCCACTCCGCCGGCTCCGCGATATGGTACAGCCCTCGGGTACTTCGACAAGCGAGATTGTAACGCGCAGACGCCTCCAAGTGGCAAAACTCATAACTACGGTACGCTTGGCCCTCCGTGGCATGATGACGTCAATGCCAATTGCGCCGGATTCGGCGGATAACCTGAGATGCATCGCGCTCTTTCGACGACTGATTTTGAAACGCTCGCCAAAATCCTGGCATTTTGAACGAGAAATATGGCCATCCGCTTAAAATAGCGTGCGATTATCAATTACAGGTTTATCTGATCCTATTTGACTTATCTCTTGATTTGTTTTTTGTATATTTAAGGTTTCAATTCAGTATCTCTTTAAAACCTCTTAGAGTCTCCCAGGACGAGAGAACAGAGATACACACTGGCGCCATCTATAAGGTGACCCTGGAACTTCAATTTGCTTGAACAAATGTTTTGCGGTATTTTTGGGATCAGATGTACGTAGTATGTATGAGAAATGGTCGTTATTAACAATGTCAAAAGCTTCGCAAGCCAAGAAGGAAGGAATGATGCGCGAAAGAAGAGGAAAATAGGCAGACCGTGAAAGTGTTTTACGGCTCCCGATAGATGACGCTAGTGTATTCTCTCGTCGAAAGAGGTTTTAAGACAAGATTTACGACCACTACGGCACGAGGACTGGGTGAGCCTCGGACAAGAACTACAACAAAGAAAGTAGATCTTGGATTTGCTCCCTAACTTCGTCAGGACAGTGAAACTGACACGTCGTATATAATCTCATCTCATCACCCTCATTCAATTTCCCATCTTCCATTGCCGCCAGACAAGATGACTGTAGTCAAGCTATCTTGATTTTCCTTTCCTTTTAATAAATATATTTACTAGTACTAGATATTTTAAGAGGTTTTCATGGCAGACGGTCCTAGGAGGTCGCAAATGTGTAAACGGGCCTAGATACTTACTGACTGGAATTCTGGGTGTATGGTTTCTTAGGAAGCACTGCATGCACTGAGCGGCCGTGGACATATTTACTAAACTTTTCCAGAAACTTTTTTTTTTTCGCGCGAGATTTCATTTGCTTTTTTGGCGCTCCGGTTTAGTAGCTCGTAGCTGTGAGAAATTTTACTTACTTGGAGTTCTAATTTGAGACCTTTGGAATGCGACCAAAATGCACCCAAAATTTAGAAACATTTAGGGGTTCTAAGAAGTGAATTAAAGGTCATAAATGTTATAATATAATCATAAAAGTCACGATATACCGGTATAAAAAACAAATCAAGCAGCTGCAGGTTAAAACTAATTCTCCTTGATAAAAAGGAAGTAGTGCTGAATTGTTTTCGGGTCGCCGACCGGAGGCTAACACGGGGCACAAATTGCATACGGGTGTTTGTGTCAGAGTTTGAACTGTTCTCATGTTCTCACTGTTTCATGTGCTGATGCAGCATTCGTATCACACCTGTTCCGTGCGCTGGCCTGCGGTCTTTGACGTAGTAAATGCAACGCTGTTGGCTACTATCTAAGGGGTTTGGTTAAATCTATCTACGAGATAGAAAGAGAGAGAGAGAGAGAGGTAATAATAAGGAGAGAGGGAAAGAGACTAGTTGTTATGGGATGTTAGGTAGGTATGTGTAAGGTGTAAGCTAATTCACACTTAAGACGTGGCATATTCTAATGTGTTCGTAAGTATTTTAAAACAACACTCCATGTGTACAATGGTCGCAAAATACAGACAGATAGCTGTGAGTAAGGAGTCGATTTATTTGCCACAAGCTGAAACAAAATGTCAACATCCACAATAATCATTCATATCGCTCGGGCAATCGGTATTAGAGGCGGTGTTATAATTATGTACACGTCTTCACACCGCCTTATTTAAGTATACATGAGGTCATTTTTCTTTTCTGTTGCGACTGGAACTGCGTAAGTACTGTTAAATAGTATGTATAGTCGACGCACAGTGTACTATGATACAAGATATACAACTGCAAGTGCTCGTAAGGGCTAGACGGTTAAGACTCCATTGATAGTATCACAAACGCAACACAATTCAACCGTGCATTTTGTTGTCGAGTGCACCCAGAAGCCTTTCTGACCACGTGCTCAAAATTATTTGATTCGCTTCCTAAAATAGAACATCTTGTTCGATAGACGAACGCGTCGAAATACATGTTGTATTCCTGGGGTCACAACAACGCATTAAAAAGAAACAGTTTAAAAGACGCGAAATCTGTTATAAAGTGGAACCACGAGGCTACACCCTAGGGTTAGAAGGTAGTGCGTTTAACAAGTTCGGTAAAACAAAATGTACACCCATTCATTGGAAAGGACTAGAACCATCCAGAACGGCAGTTTTTTCTCATGGAGTTATCGTAATTTTGGTTTAGGAGTTTGGAGCGTCACGAGTAGCTCATCGAGGATTCGATTCAGATACCGAAACACCGAATGTAGAGAATATCTCACATTTCAGATAGAAACCCGAATAGACCGGCTACAAACACGCGACGTACCCAACCCAAAGGCTGCCTTCGTCGCATGATAGAAGCCATTTTCATATTTAGTACTTAGTTATTTCGCGATAGATCAAATAGCGTCTTCCAGAATTGATTACCATTTCAAAACTGACATATTTCGAGGTAGCTTATCGCTTGAACAGGCCTTAACAAGATGCCAACGATCGCCCGATATTTTGTGTTACCGCTGCTTTAACTATTCTTTGAAGTACAGACCATACCCAGGCGACAGCAACAGCCGACTAATGCCTTACACGCAGGTCTTAGAACCTGACTTGAAAGGCAGGTATTCTCGGTTTTATTTTAAGCGCCAACGCTACCAACACTACGAGCCAATGGGGCCAATCAATATATTCGGAAAGGCTCATATCGCGGTATCTTTCGTGTTTGAATGTGCGATTTTCAGCGAACTGATCAAATCAAGCGCTAAGAGTGCGTCGTGGCATCTTGTTTTCTCTGCACTTTTGTGTTTCTAAACCTTTGAGTCCTGCTCGGGCATAAGAAAAAACGAAGTATAGTTGTTTGTATTCTGCGTTTGCGTCAAGTAGGCCGAAGTTTCATTGAAACCAGCAAGTCCTCAAATGCAACTCAGCGTACTGGATAGTTCTGGTCCTGTGTAACAGGCGCGATTCCTAATCACCGAAGTAACGAGTGTACATGCGCCCACACACGCGTTAACAGTATTAGATAGACTTTCTTTTCTGCTAAGTGATATGACAGCGAACGGTAATGGACTAAGAGACTAGAGCTTTTACAGCAGTCCTGACGCCGTGGGTTCTCTTCACAGAAACACAAGTCCAGACTGTTTGCATTTTGTATTGCGAAAGAAAACTTTTTGTATCAATGTCTTAGCGATGTCATCAAAGAGTGATAATAAAAAATTAAACAAAGGCACAAGAATGACCAGCGTATAAATACTTTTTTTTTCAAATGGTTTTCGAAGTGCTGATTTCTCAAACAAATGATGACGATGTATGGCGTTCTTTGATGAAAAATTTCCATATGTATTGATTATAATGTTATGGTAAGCCTATAAGGATAGTTTCATTTTTAATACTTACGATGATATAGGTAATTTTTGTATTGATGTACTTAAAACAATAATGCAAACTTTGTAATATATAACTGCCTCTCTTTGGTATATACCAAAGGTGCCCTAAAGGCAAAAAATATATAGATCCTCAATGACGGCAGGATGTCACTTGATGTCCCGTTACATGAAAACGCGTGAACATAAAATAACAGGTGGTCACGTGACCCTGATTCAGGTCACCATGCGACGTCACGTGGGCACCGTGATATCATGGCGTGCACGTGATGACGTCAGGGAGAACATTTTAGAGCGCTGATGACGTCACGTGAGCACCGTGACGTCATCAGCGCGACGTCACCATTGAGGCGGCACGCCACAGACACGAAAACATTAACAGCTGGCCTTATATATGCTACACATGCAATCATTCCAGATGTTTCTTGGTGCCGGTAAGAAACTCGAAGTACTGAGCCCTACCAAAACCAGAAGTCACACACAGGAACAGACGAAAGCATTTCAATCTATCATAATTTGCTTTTTTGCGAACAGAGATAAAAATGGCGAATATAATAATCTGGATTTGTATTTCCGAAAGAAGAAACCCCCGGGCGCGCAGGCTGTTTTGAGATCATTAGGAAGCTGGAATGTCCGATCGGAGGGCAGGGAGACGCCCTCCCCGCTCCACGTATCATCATAGCCGCGGCGACGGCCGTTACAGGGGAAGAGGGAACGAGAGAAGTTCGCCTTCGAAGATGTCTTCTCTGAACAGGCATACACACCGATCCACGAACCTCTTGAAAGAGCCACCAGGAACAAATGGAAAAAGGCCGCGGTAAAGTCGCGTCGAGGGAAAACGTCACTTCGGTGCAAGAGCTGTCTTTCTGGGCAATTCTGCAGTTTTGAGAGGGCCGAAAACGTACCTGCATAACGTCTCCAAAATGCTGAGATATTCGGCCGTCAGCAAAACGTAAAAAAAAAAGATGTCAGCCGAACAACTGCAGTCACCGCTATATATCACCGGAAGAATTATAGAGGTTATAATTACCCAAGAATAATTAGAACCTCTGGAACGTTTACTTCTTATTCCTAAGCCCGACATTTTTTTTTGCATCGAGTCGTATAGGCAGTTTTTTATTTTCTTTAATTTCTTGCCTCTATAATGGAGGACCATAATATTTCCGAAGATTAAAATAACGCCGGGCTCATAAAACGCCTGAATTTTTTTTTAATTTTATTAAAGAACGCATTGTTTTTCATGGCAAAACAAAAAGTCGCACAATCTTGCACATGCCCTTCCTCAAAGACAGTTTTTGCCTTTTTTGTTTATCATTATTATCTCTTGGCGAATCGTAAAATAGCTGCAGTTATTTTGTAATGGGAGTCTCATTTTCGGCTGCACTTGAATTTTATTCCAACAAATTTATACGCTAAGGCTTTTTGTTTTTATTGTATGGCTTCTCCGAGAAGGAAAGGTGACCTGTATAAACTTTGTTAAAGCGACTAACATTATAAATATATCGCCTAAAGTATCGAATTTAAAGTCAATACTTTGCGAGGGTCAACACCTCCGATACAAAAATAACCATAAAAATAGAGCAATCGGTCGAAATCTAACCAGGATCCAGCCCAAGCTGTGCTTAGTTTGATATTTGCTGCGCGACGCTCTAGCGAAAATATATTAGTACACCATCGTCATCTATTTCGTAGATGTCTATATCCCGGAGATGCACAACTTAGTCATCTAGGTTCCGCAAGATAAGTGGTGATATCGTAGACACTGTCTGGTAACAAGAAGTGATGTCAACAAATTCATTGCTAAAACCGATGAGTTCCGCCAAATATTGAAAGAAAGAAAAGATAAAACAGCCAACTTTCAAATATAAAGCGTTACACAATGTTCGTGAAAATTGCCTCGTGGGGTACATTATCATTCGGTAATGGCCGTTGTTTCGTTTGAACTACGGTTTCGATTAATCACGCAAACGAATACGGGCCTCGAAGGTCTCATCGTGCGAGTACACGCATGGCACACCTGAAGAATACATTCACGGCTGCATTTTGCAGTTGCGAGTCGAGAAAATCGCTGACGCGGGTTTTGAAAAAAAAAACAAAAAACAAAAAAAAAACACGTGGATTTTTACAGATAAGTGACAGGGACAACTGACAGATTATTTTAGGTGTTCTGCCGTATTTCGAAATAACAAATACGTAAATTTTTCGCGACTGTATAGGACGCGGATTATCCGACTACTCGATGAGCCCGTAAACAAAAACAAGGGGGTACTGTCACACAAGCACAGAATGAGTTAAAAGGAACCTCCGTTCATTGAGGTGACAGCGAATGTACATTGAAGGCGGTTAAAACAACATTCGTCGAATGGACTAGAGTGCTTCGAAATAAAATACCACACATTATAGGGTAGGCAGAACATCTTGCGTATAAAGGAAAGTCAAAATAAGAATACACGCTCTCAGACACTGCACATTTTCAACGCCTACGACGCACTGATTTTCTAGCGCTCACGGGTACACTCAGACTTTCTTTCCCTCTCCAAGAGCCTTTCAACTAAAATCGAGGCAAAAAATACAACAACAAGAAACCAATAGCTTCATCTTCCTCACTTGTTCGCCCCAGCGAAGACTCATCACAACGAACCAAAGAATTGGTGGCTTTCTTTTTCCGAGGAACACACACAGCTTACACTTCACACAGCTTCGGGGACACAGCACAACACGTTGCGCACTCACCCAGCCTCAATTTCATCGTTTAAGGAAAAGAAAAAAGAGCATTGAACACACCGACACCAAAGAGACATAAGTTTTGTGGACAACCGAAGTCCTAACAATGACACCGAGTCACTCGAAGCGACAGGGCATCGATGGAACGTCGAGGACAGGCCAGTCGAATAAAACGTGTGTTGACTTGGTACTCCGGGGCCAATTCAGGGGAAGTTTAATGAATCAGGTCAATACAACTCTGCATCGTGGCGAGCATCGATTTGTATTGAATTCGTGCCAATGAAGTGAATTTCTACTTGAGACTTGATGCGGGTTTAATGTTACCATCTTTGTTTCGCTGCAGCATGCACTGTTACCATCTTCGTTTCGCTGCAGCATGCACTGAGGTCATGGGCCAGTAGCGAATGAGCTTAGTGATAGTTCCACTGATGATATCTTTGCAAGATCGCGATCAAGGTACCAATGAAAATTGATCTTTGTTCGATGTTGCGATTTATGTTTGACTGAAGGATGCTTCAAGGTAATGTGTCATAAACATATGCAGGAATACCCCTTTGATGTTCTGCCTCTCCAGTGACAAGACCTTTGTAATACCGCAACCTTCCAGCTCAAACTTGATTTTGGTTCAATGCTACAGTCTTCGTCTGATCGCAGCATACTCTGAGGGCCTAGAAAGGCGAGCTAATTGATACTTTATTGATGCTCCGTCTATCTAGTGATGAAATCTTACAAGGCCGCATTCTCACTTTCAGTGGGCAGCAAACCCGGTGACTTCGTTAGTCTGCTCGCACATAGTGCATTCTTTGAGGAAACTAGTTAAAACAATTATAATCGTTTAGATGCCGTTTTGACGATTTTTGTTTGGTGTACGAGAACGGATGTCAGTCAACGCTCGCTTTTTGTTGTTGCCCAAGGGTGTTTACATGCAACGCTCCTTCGGTTCAAGTGACTCTTTACAATTCGTAGGAAAACCACACGTTACGAGTTCACGTGGACGAAACAAGGCTATGTACAAGGTCGAGATAATCGGAGACGATGGAAGTACACTTGGGGGCAGGGAACGGAACGGACAGACCAAATTCGGGGGGCAGAACGAAAATCCCGGCGAGAGGCGAGGCTCCACAAAGAAATCGCTGGTGGTGGCCTTAAGCTTGGATGGTTAACCACTGAGGCCTGCGAGGGAAAGAAAAAAAATAGTTATATAAATTGTTAGGAAGGCGACGACGGACAGCTTTGCGAAAAGCGAGGCACGGGTGTGCGCCGTTATTGCTTGAGATTTTGTGCCGTGTTTCTACCGGTCATCTCTCCTTTCTGTACTCATTTATTTAATCATCAAATCTGTACTGTTATGGAGTCCACTTCACAAAGCGAGCGCCTGTTAGGTACGTTACAGGACACTCAGACGCGCTCAGAGAATGCAATTTTTCGGAAGACGACGATGCTAAATTAGGTGAATGCGAGGATGCAGGCGAGCTGGTTAAGAACTGACATTGTTTATCCCTGAAGTGAGGGAACTCATGATGTCATGTCCTTCTGTTTCCCGATGTCTCCAGGGTTAAAAAAATGCTAAAGTTTAACACATAATTGGACACTGTTAGCACTAACAAGCGATTGCCGGTTCTCACTGTTCTGACAGCTTAAGGAAAGTAGGGCGAATCCCGAGATCTTATCACCTCTCGGCAGCCTACATGATTACTGGGGTTACCCAATAAGATTAGCAAAAAACAAGACACAAATCAAGAAGCATGAACGCAATGAGCCACATATTTTGTTTCAATAAGAGTACGATCGCTAAAATAAACTATGAACTACGTTCCAGCGTTAAAGCGCCTCACAAAAACTTTTGCGTTCTTCTAGGCTTAAAAAATAAAAACAATATGGGGTCGTAAAAAATGTTTGGTGGTCTTCGGCTTGTCCACATCTTGCAGCCTAAAATGTGCTTTTAAGCAGCCCCTAACTGGGCTCTTCGTGAAATACCCATAAGGGGTTCTTTTAAGCTCCTTTTTTTATGCGAAAGAGTTCTTCATCGTCCAGCTGCCTTTCTTGTGCACCAGGGGGCGATAGCGCATGAGGCGAAATTGTTCTTTACTAGCTGAAAGAGTTTTGGGGCGTCAAATAACATCTCAAGAACTGATTCTTTCTTAGAATGTGCACCGATTCAATGTAAAAACACGGGGCGATGGTGGTGACGTGGTCCGGTCACGTGACCGCCGTCCGCTAAATTTGGTGGGCAATGTATCGCTTGTCATGTTCAGCGGATTTCGTTGATTCTATGCATCTCGAACCTTGATGACCATTGCTGAAGTTGTCACCGACAAAGCAAAGCTCCCTCGGGAGTGACGCCTCAATCCCACTGGCTGGTGTAAACAATCACGTGACTATAACGACAGCCAATGATGTTCTCGTCGGAAAGCTGAGAAGCTATAGCCCGCTGCAACTCAGGAAGGTAAGGTGAGGGAAAGGAAGGCGGGGGAGGGGGAAGCGGATGGAACACTGGAGAGGAGAGGGGAAACCTCCTCTCTTTAGCGTTTCCCTGCTTCCTCCTTCCCGGCCTTCCTTTCCCTGGCCCTACCTTCTTGAGCTGCAACGGACTATATAAAATGAGTGCTGTCTTTTGATCTACCGCCCAAACGTCCCACACGCAGAATGCATTAGCTATATATTAGAAGGGACCCAAAAGTAACCGGAGTAAATTTCTGGAGGGCGGGGCGTTCGTAGTACCAGCTTCCGCCGCTACCAGCGCTTAACAGTACACCTTCCGAGTCAGCTTGCATACCAGCGTCGCCTGCTGAAGTTCTAGCGGCATGTTGTGTATTGTTTCCCCAAGCGCTTCAAAATCATTCCTCGTCTTTTAGAACGTCTGATTTGAAGGACCTTCCGCATTCACAAAACGATTTCCTTTTAATAATTTGTTGTCATACGGGCGAACAGAAAAAAAAAGGCACGCGGAGCAAGGTTCCGTGAATACGGGGAATGGAGAATCGGTGTCATGCCATCTTTGCTCAAACATTGTGGCAATGACAGGGCAGTGTTTGCTGGGGCATTGTCGTGTTGGAAACACCACTTCTTCCTTTCCCGCAAATCAGGGCGTTTCTGCCTCACTGAATTGCGCAAGCATCAAAATATTGCCAAATAAAACACCTGATTAACGGCTTCACCAGGAAAAACAAAGTCGGAGTGAACAATGCCCGAATGTTTTGATGTTTTCATCAGTTGAGAAAGTTGAGGGTCTCCTGAACGAGGTTAGTCGTCGATCAATAATTCACCGCCCTAGAAGCGAGAAAACCAATCGTAAACTTGCGATTTCTTATTCTCATCTTCTTTGTCAGCTGTCTGAAACATTAAAAATGTTTCCGCGCCGTTTTCCTTTATAGAAAACAGAATTTGACGGCGGCACGCTGTTCCTTAAAATAAGACATTGCAAAAAAACGAAAAATAATTTTGAAGCGCTTGGAGAAAACAAATTACAACATGCCGCTAGAAATTTAGCAGACGACGCCGGTCGGCAAACTGACCTCAGAAGGGGTAAAGCCCCCATATCCTGGGAAAAGTGCCGCTTTTCATTGTTGTAGAAGCGCTGAGGCACGTGCCGCGCGCCACTTCTGGGAAATTCATGGCGTCTGAAATCTAGCCCAGTGCTGCGCTGTGCCGCCATGATCTTCCTAGCGTGGCTGCACGTTGCACGTGCCTCATGCATCGACGAACCTTGCGCTACTTTTGAAACATGAAGGGCTTTAAGAAGGGGTGCCGTTAAACGCTTGCTAGCGGAGGAAGCCGGTACTACGAACGGCCTGCCCGCCAGAAATCATTCCGGTTACTTTTGCCCCCCCCACCCTCCCTCCTCGTATACACCAATCTGGGCAGCGTGACAACCTGACATTACGTAACGACACGCTGTCACGTAACGTTTAGGTGTTACGTGTGGTGTCTCATGACGTAACAGAGTGTCACGTGATACCTTCACGTCACGTGGCATGACCACGTTACGTTACGAAATGAAGTCGTGGTGTCACGTGACACCGTGACACCATTTGAGGCAAGTCACGGCGTCACCGGACGTCACGCCAGGCAACTTGGTCACGTGACTTGACGTCAGGTTCGCACGATCTGACGCCCAACGCTACGAGATGTATTAACGTTGTTGCCGCCGGGATGTTACGTGACAACGACGACCTCGCACGTGGCAGACCGACGGCGCGTGACTTAATATAACGTGGTAGCGCGCGCGCGACACGGTAATGTCACGCGACCTGGCACGCGTACCGTGGCGTCCTGTGGTGGCGTCCTGCTAAATTCAACGTGTCGCTAGCCAGCTAAATTTAGCTTAACGTTAGTCAGCCAAATGTAGCTGGAGATTCGCCCCGCTGATAGGGGCTTTTAGCAAACCGTTACCGTGTTTCGCGTACCGCACTACTGAAGCCTTGTAAGCATTTTTCTAAGTGCGCGCCACGGTGATACTGTTACAGCGGGGCGCGCGCTTAAAAGCTACGCTTCAAAGGCTCCGGTGGTGCGGTACACGGAACACGGTAACGATCTAGTAAAAGTCCGGAATCTTGGCCATATATTAACCCGCTTCATTTAGTACAGTCCGCTAACTTCAGCTTACGACTGCACTGTAGAGCTACAGTTACAGGTTACGGCCACGGTCATGGCTACCGTCGCGGCTACGTTCACGCGAATCTTGACTTCACTGGGGTATAAAATGCATTCTGAATTATTAAAAAGAAGACAAAAACCCATTAAACTTGTTACTACCATTCTTTAAAAACCGGGGTGTAGACAACGCGTCCCGCGTGCGTCATGCGTGCGTTGTGACACGTTACGATTCGTTACGGAAAGCTTCCGGTGGTTTTGGTTGTATAGCACGCACGACAGACTCATGTGATTCCTTAGTTCATCAGAATTATTGGGACAAGGTTAAATTTATTCAGAACCCGGGTCGTTGTAAGATCGCGCCTCGCTTCGTCATCCGGGAGCAAGCCGCGCGCGCTGATGGTCGCCTGCCACGGCGCAGGCCCCCGCGAGTCAACATCCGGGAGCCAGCTGCGCGGGCTGATGGTCGCCTGCCACAGCGCAGGCTCCCGCGAGTCATCATCCGGGAAGCCAGCTGCGCGGGCTGATGGTCGCCTGCCACGGCGCAGGCCCCCGCGAGTCAACATCCGGGAGCCAGCTGCGGGCTGATGGTCGCCTGCTACAGCGCAGGCTCCCGCGAGTCATCATCCGGGAGCCAGCTGCGCGGGCTGATGGTCGCCTGCCACGGCGCAGGCCCCCGCGAGTCAACATCCGGAAGCCAGCTGCGCGGGCTGATGGTCACCTGCCACCGCTTAGGCTCCCGTGAGTCGTACTTATAGTCCGGCTGTTTATACTTCCGTTCGCCTCATTTTCGTAGTGCCGAGCAAGGGCTTTGGGCTTCGGACCACACGGTACGGGGTTCGATGACCGCTGAGCCGCCTCGCAAGCTGGCTATTTATGAGCAATTATGCTTAATTATGCACACTCATAACAAAGTACGCCTTCTATACTTTTTGTATTCTCATACATTGTCTATTAGGAGCCATGATTGCTCTCTGTTGCCTTGGCCTGCGTGTACAAGGTTCTTGGTTACACTCGAACGTAAGGGTTGTTGGGTGGAATTCAGTCCTTAAAAATATTCTGTGTTAGTTACGTGTTATACGTGCATTAAAAATAAACAGGCCTTAATTTGGCACCGCCCTTAACCCTTAAACCTGCAACTTAACATTATTGTAGACCCAAGAAGAAAGGATTGCAGAAGAAGTTAGGTCTAAAATACAAACCTAGCGCCGATAAATTTAGTGCTGTTGAGAAAAGAAGCTCTTCACTATACCTGATAAATAACATATTGTCAGATGTTGCGAGCTGATGCTTGAACGGCGAAACGCGCGCATCTTTTCATTCTCCGGCGTTCTGAGTTTACCGGTGGACCGCGTTCTAGTTGCAGCGGGACCTACCACTTTGTTTCCATCTTTATGTTTCTATTGACGCAATACCGCTCGCGTAGGCCTGATCATTCACCTTTACCTGGCAAATTAACAAAAAGTTTTAATTTTTCTATACGTAGTTTAATGTTTCATGAAATGATTTGGTATACAATGTGGGAAGAATTTGCGCGTGAAAGAGAATAAAATGAACCAGAGGAAATATTCTCGGCCCCTGTTTCATGTCGTGCCAGTTCTAGAGGGATAATAGGGATACGCGCTTGTGGCTCGCCTTGCAGGCTCGCTCACCAGCTCAGTTGTCCTGTCCGTCGCTGGGATCCTTGAGCGAGTGCCACTGCGCGATGGGGCGGCGAGGGGAGGCCAGCATGTCCATCCAGTGGCGCAGCTCGGTGCCCGTGGCGTTGCAGCCAAGCACCACTTTCCCGATGGGCTCGGACGTCCCGATCCGGTCGTAGTCGACCACCGTGACAACCAGCTGCACCTTCTGTAAACCGCGAGGACGGCATGGAGAGAGAGAGATATCAGACTCATATACTTTTTACCCTCGGGCTCATCCCCAATATTCTGAGACATTCGGCCCTCAGAAAATCCTCGAAAAAGGTTGCACAAGCTTGATCACGCAGAAGATGATCGAGGAGCACAGAATATATCGAGCGCGAACTATTACCTCGCGGAAATTAGCGTCAAGTGACTCGTGGTGAGGTGACGTGAGGTAGCCTCTCGCCCCGCTCAATTTAGCGGTGAGGTTAACGTCACGCGACTCGAGGTCACATGACGAGGTCCCGTGACGTCAATTTTCCCGCAAATGGTATCGGGGAAATTAACGCGACAATTTTTCGCAACGGTCCTTCGTGACGATTGTCTCGTAGAATGTCTCATAAAACACATCCTTCGTTAAAATTGATTTCAGCTGAATAAATGCTCATACTATTAATTCCAGTTAGTGTTATTGGCGGGAACAGCCACCTACCACTGTACAAAAAACGCCGGGGGAAGGCTTTTCTTTTTTCACGCTTTTTGCCTTGTTATTTGTTTTTCGTCGTTCTTCTCACGCTGCAATCTGATTGGCCGCTAAGCGACAATAACACGCTCGGAACTCAGCACGCCCTTTATTTCTCAATGTATCGGTGACCGTAGCACCTTAAGCAACTCCGGTCCATAGTTTCGATTTTGGGATTATGACTGTTTTTAGCGCAGCCAGCGTCCCTGAATTGCAAGGTGTAATTTTTTTCTCGTTATCGTGCGTAGTTTTAAAGATATCGACGCCTCAAAGTTCTGTTTGGGGCGCGGCCGACAAAACCGGAACTAGCCGCTCGAGGCCCCGGCAACACTGGAAATCGTGGACGTGACGTCATGATCGTTCTCGTTCAATGAGTACGCAGGCCAAGCGGCACCTACCTCTGTTGCGCTAGTCGTCTAAAGATAGAAGGTAAGCTGATTTTGTTTTAATTCTGTATACGTGGTAGTTATCCAGCATATGTAGCAAGAGTTAGTGCGTAAACCCAAAAGCTAGCGACTGGAAAACCCGTCAACTCGTTCGGTGCCGTACTCGGCGGCCGCCGCTGTGCGGGCACTATGCCGTACTCGTCGCTTGTATACCCAAAAGCTAGCGACTGGAAAACGAGTGAACTCGTTCGGTGCCGTACTCGCGGCTGTCGCCGTGTGTGCTGTCTCCCGTACTCGTCGCTAGGCCTAAATTGTCATCGGGGCTCCGTGGATGGAGCGGCGTTGCTCCATACCGCTCTGCCAGTGACGTACAGTACTGGGGGCCCTCTCGCTTTCGCGCTGCGGGTCAGTCCCAGACACGAAGCTTTGAGGCTCTCCGGCGCGGGCCGCGGCGCCCGAACAGACGTGTGCTGGGCTGTACACGTCTGTTTTTTGTTCTTTTTCCCTCAGGCGCGTAAAAGCCGAATTTGTAAGCTGCGACACTAATTTACCACATAAGTGCGTCTAGGTAATGAATCTAATTTGTAAAATAAAAAAAAAGAAAGCTTGCCGCACAAAAAAGAAAAGAAAAGGAAGTTCATTAGGCAGACATTTTCTTCTTAAAGCTAGCAAAAGTTTTTGTGGGTGATAGAGGAAAACAGAGAACGTTAGCAAGGTGAGAAGAACACTTTCTTTCCCTTCCACATTCCCACCCCCACCCACAACAATTTTTTTTATTAGAATACATAGGATTTCAAAAGTTTGCCTTCGTTTGCCTTTGCCAACCTCCGGGTTGCGCAGCGGGTTGTTTGAGCAGCCCACAGCGCTACAAGTTGTACTCGGCATCTTTCGAGGAACAGCTGGGCAGTCTTGGGCGCACCGAGTTGCTCGCTAAAACGAGTCTTGAAGTCCTCACAAGCAAATAAACAAAAGGCTATACCGAAGCTACACGGGCTACAGATAAAAGCAACGGCTAAACACGCAATCACAAGCCGAAGTAGCGGTGGTAGCGGCACAAAGAAGCGCGAAGCGCGCGCAACGGGTGCGCCCGTCCGGACCGGAGGAAAAAAAGAGAACGATAGTGACGTCACGGCCCAATGTTGCTTTAGTGATCGGCAACCCGCTGGCCGCCCGCTAAGGAGCAGCGGCTCGCGGCGGGTCGCATTTTTATTATCGGCATTAGTTGAGAACGCGGCGTCGCCCGGACGTAATATTTTGGCTGGGGTCGTATTTTGTGTCACTACAGCGATACCAGTAATTTATTTCATTTTGAGTTTTGGCCGGAGTTGCCCTTAAAGGATCTACGGCGCGCCCGCTCCTGCTCTCCTTGAGCTGCCAGTTCAAGTAATGAGAACAATAGTAGCGCCTATGCGGCCGAACAACGGATGGAGAGGGGAGTCGGGAGTCCCGAGCTCTGATTGGAAAGATTAGTGGGTAGACCTAAAGCCAGGCGCCTTTGTCTCCGCTGCACTCGTCGAACGCGTTCAGAACGCGGAACGCGGGTGTCCGGTGTTTGGCACTCGCATTCGAACGCCTTCGACGAGTCCAGTGGAGACTAAGGCGCCTGGCTTTAGCTCTACCCACTAATCTTTCCAATCAGGGCTCGGCGTTCTGACGTCTCGGGAAGCCGAACGCTCAAAAACGTGCTGCTGAAACAATGCCAGATTCTTCATTTAAATCGACGACAGGGGCGCCATTTTTTCCCACATGAGCAACTTCATAGATATATCGCGGGAATCCAGACGCGGTTATATTGTTCGCCCCTTTTAGTGTAGAACGCTAAACATACTTTATGGAAAGTATAGACAAAAAAGAAAAAAAAACGGTTTGGAAACCAGTCAGCGTTTGCCCACACCAGGTGGCGCGCGCTGAGCAGAAACCAGATTCAAGCGAAAGGATTGCGCATACGACGACAGCAGCGCCACCGCCAACAGTGTGAGGCCAGAGCCCTGTGCGCACAGGTGGTGTACGACCCAAGTGCCCGTACTAATATTCGAGCAAGTCCAGGCTTTAGTTTATTTGTTTTTAATTTTTGTCTTCTTACAGCCACGATAAGCCTGGTGCTGTCTATTGCAGTAGACATAGAATGAGTCATTTACTTAGAGAAACGTCTGCTGCACAAACGAGAGATAGTTGCGAGGCAGAAGCCTCATTGTGGCGATTATGACATACTTTCCGAAGTAGTGACAAGAAATTGACCCCAACTACTTTTGAAGCAGCTTGAAGGCCTCAATATATCTAAGTCGTTTACTTAATTATATGAGCTTGAGCCGAGCCGACTTCGTTCGATTAGATACACCTGCCAGTACTCCCATATGGACTTCGATGTAGATAGGCAGTTCGGTTAATATTAAGTAGTGGGTAATTTGTGGTGATGCCGACGTTTCGCTAACTTTACAATGATGCTGTCTGACAAACACTATACGAAGAAAAAAAATCGGATGTTGAATGAATTGCGGAGAATACATTTGCAAATAGAGCTCTCGGTCGGCAAATGTTCTAGTCGCTCGCCAGTGCAAGCGGGTGAAAAATCACTCAAAAAATACCACTTATAAAACCCATAAGTAACGTTGCTATATGTGCAAAGCATAAAAAAAAGAAACGCACAGTTTGACACTTCTTTTCTGAGTAGAGGAGGTATGCACAGCTGTATTTTTAGGGATTCGCTCGTCAACAGCAATCGCGCCATAATACAAAGTGACGCGCGATCGTGTATATGAACATAAATTACTGATTCTAAGTACTCTTAGATGAAACGATGTTACATGTTTCCTTGAAAACAGGGCGTGGGAGCTTGATATTTTCACTTAAAGTTTCATTTATCTAAGCAGCTCTTTTGAGACTTTTCTAGGTGCATTTAATTCGAGGTACTCACACCACGAGACTGATCGAAAATGACACATAAACATATATATATATATATATTTTTTTTTTGTCACGGGGCATTTTCACAACATCTTGAGTGGAAGTGACTGAACATATATGCAGATAAATGAACCGTACAAATCGGGCGGAATGATTGTCGTGAAGCCGCGGAAAGTCAAAATCTTTGGTGGCACCTGTTTTAAAACTCTGGGTCTTCCAGTTAACGGTCGGGTATACTAAGCACCGAATATTTCATTCGATCAGTACGGTTCATTTTTCCGAATGTTTTCGACATATATATTTGATATGAACAGAAAAACAAAACACACAAGAAACAAATACGAATTACCAAACAATAACTCAAGAATACGATAAAAAGAACATAAAAACAGAAATTTAATAAATTAAGTTTATATCACGAAGAATAATCTCTTCTACAGTATTTCAGGGGAGCTATCTCTATGCCATCGCGAGATGGTAAGAAGGAGAAGCTAGTTTATGACAATGTGTAGGTAATTTGAAAAAAGGGAGATTTAAGTAGGTGATTTACATGAGCGAAAATCCAATGTGCCAGCTGACTAAATGCTATCCCAGATAGGTAAACAAAAATTAGGCAGAGTGCAGGCACTTGACACTCCCTGCGGATACGTGTTATAACTCCTAGGGCTCTTAAACTCGTCAATCAGAAAGTTCGGGCTAGAGTTGACGGAGCGCACCGATTGGCCTATCACGACGATGACTTGGCGCTTTTAGCGTCGACGCCCAATCGGCGCGCTCCGCGAACTTTCCGCTCCAACTTTGTGTGTTGACGAGTTTCGGGCCCCTGGAGTGATGCGTGTATACGACCTTACCGAAACGCAGTTTACAACGTTATCCTGGGGGTTTGGGGACTCTGAGACCGTCCGGCGACTCCAGATACGGCCTAAAAGCTCTCTTGGGTTCCTCTGTGGAAAACGGTGGAAGGGGAGAATACGGCTTTGTGAAACAATCAGTTCATCGAACTTCTTGAATCCCGGAAGACCAGATGCGGTCACAACAAAGAAAAAACTGCCTCAAGAAAAAAGAAGAAAAAATAAAACTGAATAAAAACACAAAGTAACAACAGAAAGTTTAACATAAAATGTAATTAACGGAAATGTAGAAGAAAAAAAAAGAGAAGTATTTGGTTTGGACGCTGCCAAAAGAGATGTAATGCGGTAGCATTTAGGATCCTTTGCCTATCTTCGCACGTCCGCCGCCGAGCTCTGCGCTCTCGGTCTGCCTCAACGGGGCCACGTTTTCGCGCCATTTTTTTCTAAATTGAATAGGCGTGTAATTGTAGACCAAAGAAAATTTCCACGCTATGTTTGGCGGGGAAATTGAATTGCCGTAGATCTGTACAGCAATTATGGTCTTCCCGCTTAATTTAGCGGGGAAACGCTTCCCGCTACATTTAATAGGGGACAGTTAAATCGGGGTATAATAACGCGCCAATTTCAGTTTTCCCGCGCAACTTCGCTATACGGGTAGAAACTGAGAGAGAGGAGGGGATGAGAACATGCGGGGAGATCAGAGCACCGAGCGCTGGTTGTTAAGATTCGTGGGTAGACAAAAAGCTAGCAGCCTTTGTGTCTACCATATCCTCCTCTATACTCACAAAGCCCGGCAGTTCGACGACGGAACCACAGAGTGCCCTGTCGCAGATTCGGAGCGCGAGGATCTGGTAGCACAGAGCATCAAAGAGCCATTTGTCGGGAAACCTGGACGTCCGCGCGCAGCTTTTGCGTGCGGCGACGACCCGAAACGCACTTGTTCGCTCGGGAGAAGTGTGTTTCGGCGCCTCGCCGCAGCGGGGCGCCAGTCACATGGCTCTCGTCTCCCATCCGTTGTCTGCCGCTCCACCTTTTCCATTACGGCGGCCGCTTCTCGTGGCGATCTGCCAGGCTTTGTCAGTATATAGGAGGCTATGTCTTTACTCACCGTTCAAACGCGTTCAAACGCCCAAAGCCGGCGTTTGCTTTCAAACAGCGAGTAGAGATGAAGGCAGATAGCTTTTCATCTACCCACTAATCAGTCCAATTAGAGCTCCGTGTTTCCATGCCTCCGCGCGCTCTCCTTTCTACCCGTATTTAGCAGCGACGGCCGGACGCAAACGATCTTACGGTTTGTTGAGCATAGCAATGCTACCGCATTAAAAAAAAAGGACAACATAAAATGCAATAACATAAATGTAAATAACTGCAACATAAAGTTGGTAACAACGGCGTGTTGTCCAGGCTGGCGACCGGACGACGGAGGAAATCCCGCCGCGTACGTACGTACGTACCTGTATTTGTTCAAATGGGACTTCGAAGGTGAAGGACTCATTGTAGTAGGGGTTCAGGGTGCATTTTTTGATGCTCGTCTTCTTCTTCTTGAGCCTCTTTCCGTTCATCATTAGTGCAATCTTCACGTAGGGGTCTGCGAAGTGAAACACAATGCGAAGGTCGTGTAAGTCTTACTAAAATGAATATGAAAACACAACTCAACGGCCTTTGCGAGCCAATCTAGAAACCGAATAGTCGATTGATTGAGTGTTCATATTTTTGCAGGTTTTCTGACCATTCACTCTCAGAAATAAAGGGTGTAGGGGTGCACCCCTTGTCCCACATGTAACACCCCAAAACAACAATTCGACGTTCAGTCCACCAACGTCGAACCGCCAATACCAAATTTCACGAGCGGCTTGATAAACGACCAATACAACTTATTGAAATAGCTAATGTACGCATAAAGGATACCGTAAAGACAATCAAGGTTTTTTTGTCACTTTTGCAAAACCTTAGTGTTTTTGTTTGCAGTCTTTGATACGCACATTACCGATTTAGTACGTTATATCTAACAGTTATCAAGCCGCTCGTAAAAGTTTGTATCGCCAGCTCGACGTCAGTGGACCGAACGTCGAAATGTAGTTTTGGGGTGTCACATATTTGACAAGGAATGTACCCCTCTACACCCCCTATTTCTGAGAGTGTGGACATGTCTTATTGTGGCAGGCTAAACTAGAAACCAACACAAGGTTTACAAAAACATCTGCAAATAGCGGCGTGTCCAGTGAAACAAATTAAAGTTTATTTAAACTTAGTATCGCCTATAAACTATAGAGCGGAGAGCAAGTTGTCTGCTTCTTTTGTAAGGGTTGCGGTGACGTCAGAACGACGCCGAGTTTTGATTGGCTCTGACTGAAGGATAGTGGGTAGACCCCAAGGCAGCTTGCTTTGAGCTGTACCCACTATTCTTAAATCAGAGCCAATCAGAACTCGGCGTCGTTCTGACGTCACCACAACCCTTCCAAAAGAAGCAGACGACTTGCGCTCCGAAAAGCCTCCTAAAGAGTCAAAGTCTGGGGTTTTACGTGCCAAACCAACGACGAGCATCTCGCACGCCCTAGCGCAGGATTGATGATTTATTTTGACCAATTGGGGATCGGTTGACGAGAAACGGTAAAATCTGTGACACGACGCCTTCTCCGCAGTTAAGTTTGCCTCCGGTCTCATTGCTGGCACCACGACCGGGATTCGAACCCGCCACCTGGCGATCCGTAGGAAGGCGCTTCGTTTCGAAGCCACCGAGACGGCTGAAACGGGCCTCGTTAAAGGAAAGGGAATCCTCTATGTCATAATTATCGAGTATCTTTGCCTTTCATACCCGTTATTACAGACACCTCTCATCAAAAAGCTTTTTTGTTTGTTTGTAAAATATTTGTGAGTTTCTGCATGTTTAAAACAGGGTTAACGTGCCAACAACGGTCTGACAGGCAACATCCGTGTCTGAAAGTACACCATTTTCAGCTCCAAAACGGCGGCACTATATTTTTTGTAAGACGCACGAATTCAGAAAAACAAAACGTAAGTTCCATTATAGTTTTTTCTTTCTTAGTGCTTCTATACTGTTAGGGTTATTAAATGACACTGACAGCTCAACAACAAAAATGCGTGGACAGCTCAGGCCATCTAATTATCAGTGGCGAAATAATCTTTGAGAAGCCAGTTGCATAGTGATGAGCGCTTTTTAGAAAAGCTCTGCCTCTTAATAAAACATTTTTTTTATGTGTAGGAAAGCTGGGAGGAGATTTAATACGCCCATAAAGCTTCAGCTAAAGTAGTCCCGACAGAAACCTCTTCGGAAAAAAAAAGTTAAGGTAATACAGCAAGCATACCAACGTACCACTTACACTTCCGTGAAAGGTAGCTGTCCTAAAGATCATTTGCACTATGAAGTTCGTTTTCATGCTCGTTGTTGCCCTATTTATTTATTGTTTTTAAAAGCTTTTTATTGCTGTCTCTTGAATACTTCACGTATTTCTTTCTCACTTGAAATAAACTACAGAAAGTAGGATTATTAAATTGGTGAGAAGTACAAGGCACCCACTGACTTTGACATGGCGAAATATCTGGGAAATTCATTTTGAGCGAGGTGTTGAAGTGATAAAATAAGCATCGATTGATGGGGATATTTTAGAGCGCAGCTCATAAGCTGTTGTTTCCGCGTATAACGACGTCGGCGAAACCGTCCCGCTAAATTTATCGGGAAATTGAATTGCTGTTGAGGTGACGTGACATCAATTTTCCCGCTAAATCTAACGGAGAAACTGAATTTGTTCATGGATGGCGTGACACAATGTCGTTTGACGTCATTTTCCCCGCTAAATTGAGCGGGAAACTGAATTAGTGTTGAGGTCACGTGGCGTCAATTTTCCAGCTAAATTTAGCGGGGAAACTGTGGGAGGAGGAGAAGGTATGGAGGAGGAGGAGGGAGGGTACGGAGGGGTAGGATGGGAGGGTACGCAGGAGGAGGGGAAGGGGAGGAGGAGGAGAAAGAGGAGTGGAGGAGGAAAGGAGGATGATGAGGAGGGGAGGAGAAGGGGAGAAGAGAAGGAGAGGAGGAGAGAGGAGGATAAGAAGCAAAGGAGGGGAGGCGGAGGAGAGGGTGAGGGATACCCTCACCTCCGTACCCTCTCCTCCTCCTCCTCAAGAACTGTGCTCTAATTTCGCGTTACAGAGATTTGTAAGAGTCTTTCAATTCTCTCCCTGTTTTTTGTGTTGCCTTGAACATGTGTACACTTCCTAGTAGTTTTGTCCGGTCCAAAAAAAAAAACTACTTAACGTTTAGCTTTTTGGTTTTTAAATAATGAATGGAGGCTTTCTTTCATTCCTTACCAGTTTTACATAGGCGCATTAACACAGGCTGCACATGCGCACATTTTGCGCAGCTCGGCATCGATTCAGGGCTGCCTGAATCAGTAACTTAATACTCATCAGCCGCAAACTGGTATTTTCCAGAAATATAAATTTATGTGTAATATATTCCCCAATTTTAGAGGTTAGCTTCATAATCAGGTTACATAAAGCAAAATAACTACTCATTAGACACATATTTTGAAGCATTCTTTTCTCTAAAGCTGGTTTGCCGCATGACCACGTGACCAAAGATCGACATATGACTGGTGCAATGAGCTCGTAGCTTCCACTGACCTATCAGCTGAGGGGCCAACGGAGTATAGAGGCCCCTTTGGTTTCATATATTTGATTTCCGAGAAACACGTTTAAAATATCTGTACTTATTGACAACGTAACAAATGCCGGACGTAGCGAGCTCCAAGCATCTTATCGCTCCACAGCAAATAAGGCTGCGTCATTCATTGATAAGAACACTGTAGAAGAAATCACGAGCAAGAGGCACGAACAGGACAGGCCACGCACTGCGCTTTTTAACCTGCCAGAGCACATTGCCCCGGGGCAGTGAACAGGAGGCTTCCCGGTCGGCCGCTGGTTAGCGCAGCTGGTGGCCAAGAAGGTCAACTTTGGGCAGGCCGTGCCACAAAACGACTGGACGCGTGCGCTCGGGTGTTCGAGCTCAACATCGGCTGCAGTGATTGCAATCGCGGACATTCTCGGAGTAGTGTTAAAATTTCGAATATAATGATCCTATTCGTTGAGTCGATATTTATCGCCCTCTGTAATGATAAACCCCAAACTAAAAATAATGAAAAAAACAACAACAAAAAAACAACGTACAACCACATACACTGCCCTCAAAATGTGTCGGTACAGTATCAATGCGGGAAAGAGTTTACAAACCGGAGAGTCCTCCGACGTCCATTTTCTTGAGGTTCTTGGCTTCCAGGATGACTACTGTCAGCTTGCCGGCCGTGGGGACATAGCGGAGCGAGAAGCAAATGTCTCCCAGCTTGTTTTCCTACAGGGAACGACAGCAAGGAAAGGCATTGAAGAATGAAGACGGAGGTAAACACGGCTATGTTGGAGCTGCTTGCTGCGAATGCCGCACTATGGATCATGCAATTTCTTATTACAAGATATTGCCTTAGAACGTTTACCCAGCCAGCGGCTTAGCCTCACTCAGCTGTTATCCAGGTTTCGGTTTAGACGACATCTGAGTGTCATAGAATATATCCCTCTTTCACATGATGAGTTATTTTTTTGTTTGTTTTTCGTTTTGAGCCCTTGTTTGCAGGTTATCAACTAAAAGATATCGAAAAATAATCACATGAAACGCTATGCATTGCCGTATATTGTGATAACTATTGCCCAATTAAAGATCATTATACTACTCTATAGAGCTCGAACTAAAAATAATCTAACTTCACCAAAACTGTAGAAAAGATTTTACTGTACATTTTCAGGACGAAAAAAAAAACACGTAAGCATCGAATTATTTGTTTACGGGGGTACGAAACCAGCGAAGTTAGGTCACAGTGTCAGGATCACAACTTTGGGTCGTTCCCACGGAAACGGCAACTGTCAACAGCTTCTAGATAGCGAGGCTATAGTGCTGTTTCGGCGTCCTCTGAAAGATACAAACGTGAGGAAGAGATTGGAAACCTGAATTGCCGATTGAACACGGGTATCAGCCGATCGCTGGCGCGGCACTCCTGTTCCCTTCTGTGCTCGGGGTTTGCATCTTTTATGCTACATCTCACACAATGTCTGACTACAGCCAATGCTACGAGATGACAGATTCAACCAAGAGGCACCAAAAGTGCATCACCAGGGCGCTGGGACTTGGTGTAAAACGGGGTACAGGCGAGACCGAAAAGTCAGCACTGTGTCCTCGCTATCCAGGTGCGCTCAACGGCGTGGCAGATTCATTGGCAAACGAGCCAACAAGGACATTGGTCGAGGAGGCAGAGGCACCCTCTTATCACCGACAGAAGCCAAGAGGCGTGCGCAGTAAGGCTCGTTCTGACCACTACGACAACACCGGAATGCAGAGCAGACACAGACACACACACACACGCGGGGGAGAGAGGTGCGCCCGGCAGAGCGCAGCATGTACCCCCGAGCTCCACAGAAGCCGGGATGTCTGGGACACTGGCACAGGCCGTCGGCCAGGCAAGAGATACAGCGAGCACGTTGCACGGACCTCGTGGAAGGCACGACACTCGGGGTGCTGCTAGTGGAAGAAGTCGTGGCGGTGGGGTTCCCCACAAGGGCCGCCCGCTATGCAACGGAAGAGAGCCACTAAATAGGCTACGTTCCATGAGTAACCACACTTGAGCCATCGTGTTGAATAAAAAAAAATTGTTGCCAATCATCTGAATCTTTTTTTCTGAAATCACAGTAAACATTTTTACTATCCTCCAGGAATGTTTGAAACGAGAGAGCGAAACGATGTCTCCCGAAATCCACGCAACGCATTCTAAAGCCGAGGAAGATGCATTTTGGAACCGAATCGCCTTTTTTGCACGCTCCGCTTATTGGGTGTTTAGGATGTTTGACGTCGTTTGTTTTGAGAACTTAAATTTGCGTTTCATGAAGTGCCTCTGACCCTGAGCATTGCAGGAGGGTCGCCTTGCATGAATTGCAGTGTCCCATGCTTTCTCTTCTGGCTTCTTTTATTAGGCACCAGTGTAATTTATTCCGCAATTGTACTTCTTATTGTTGCGTTCACGCATTTGTTTCGGGTATTCTCAGCCAAGGATTGCATAAGAGTAGTTTGGCGATCAGTAAACGGAGGTTAAGTAATGCAGTTTCTTTACGGGTGAGATTTTTTATCGCAAATAGATTTTTTGTTGACTGACGTGAATGCCGAATAGATGCCAAGCCTAGCAAGGTATAGCCGCATTAGGTTTAATGTGGATCCATTGACTACTCTTGTTTATACAAGTACACCTTGTAGTTAGAAACTGTAAAAAGCTTACGAACCCAGGGAATGGAAAAGTCTAGTTCGCATACCTGTTCATAACGTTCGTCTCCTTAAAGTGTACTGCATAGTTTACATTTTAGATATATGCAAAGTGGTGCGAATAATGTTTTGACAATCACAATTTTTTTTCAATCAAACAAAGAGCGGCTTCAAGTGCGACGTAAATTTATAATTCGCTCTTCTTAACCACAACAAATAAAAAAATAAAAAAACGAAGAAGAGCACATGTGAAATAAATCCCACCGCAGATGACTATGTTAAATTATCGTATGATTCTTACGGTTTTAATATTTTCTCGTGATTTATAGATTCGCATTAGGCATTTGAAGTTTTTTGATGGTTTTGGGAAATTGTCGTCTGGTATTTAGATTCCCTTAATAGCTCTTCGGTTCTCTTATGGCTTTTGGATTTTCTTATAGCTTCTGGAATAGACCCTTTCCGAAATTGTGAAATGATGCATAGACTATGCGCAGCAGCCATTAATTGGTCTCATTGATTTCGGGTGTGAAGCCCGTGATTGATTTCGATTTCGCGCCGAGCACTGACGCAGTACTCGTTGTGGAAAATGAGCTTGGATCGGAATTCTGACGAAGCGCTTTTGTGAAATGCGTGCTCACAGTGCATAACCAACTAATGTCAGCCGCACAAAACCTATGCATCATTTTGAGAATTTCTCACGGCTCTTGGATACCCTGATGGCTTTTGGGTATTCTTGTAGTTTTCAGAATGCTCTTCTAGTTTTTAGGTTTTATCGTGACTCTTGGGTTCTCTGATGGCTTTTTTTCTTTCTGAGAGGGAACACCGAGCAGGCGGCTCTTGTGGGGATTGGCGGTGGCACAGCGCACAGACGAGACGGCGAGCTCCAACTACTACACGACAGCTCCAAGCTGCGGTCGTTGGGAGGGACGGGTCTGACACACCGACTACGACACAGCACACCACAGACTAGAGTTTCGCAGACGCCACTGCCTCGGGGGAGGGAGCAGACAATCTTCGGCCACGAGATGGCGCCTCTGATCCTCGGGGGGACTGCCTTCTTCACGTCACGGCATGCGGTTGGGGCATGCAGGACCACAGAAAGAGGCTGGCAGGTAAGCGGACGAGGCGGTTAAACCGGAAAGGCTCGAGCAACGTGCGAATAGCCGTGCGTGCTCTCACGTGGTCACGTGTCTTTGGGTCTGTTCGTATTCCCGAAGAGATCGATCGTATCAAACGAACTTGCTTTTTGCGTGGAAATGATCCAGATATGAACGCCTGATTATAGCTTTGAGACCAACGAGATTGTGGTATCGATCGGTAAGAACAGACGCAGGAAAATGAATTACGAAAAAAAAAGCATGAACATTATTGGAGACGCTTTGCGAATTTCCAACCGTCATGACTATAGTTATTGAAAGGTTAAGAAACACAAGGCGTGACGAGTTTCCTGCATCTTATTCGCTCCATTGTCATTAAGACTGCAGAACTGACCGAAAATAACGTCGAAAAACGAAACAAAAAACATCAACATGATAAACGACGTCCTGCGTTTATTAGGCAGTCATTGACTATAGTTCTGACTTGCTTCGCCAGGTTGCAACACGTGGCAAAAAAAGTTAGCAATTATAAACAAAGCTATGTTGAATTCTATTCAAAGGGTAAAGTGAAGAAACCTAGAATGTAGAGCGTGATTTGTGCTGCACTGGGTGTTTATAAGATTTTCTAAGCTTATAAAGTCACGCCAAAGTTTGAGAAAACTTACGTGAGCGGACTGAGGTGCCGCTTACTGTAGCGGGAACTATTTCCCCGCTACATTTAGGGAAAACAACTACGTGGTACACTTTTGCCGTTTACATTTTTGGGACATTCTTGGTTCGAAATATTGAGCCCAAAAACATTCTACATAAAAAAAAGGAAACGGCGAGCGTGGGTAGGTCTTGGAATTACGAGATATGAACCTCTAAGTGAGCTCTAGCAAATTTTGAATGAGTCTTCTTGATCGCCGAACTATGAAACTCCTCTTAATTTATCAGGTTCGCATTCGTGACTTTGAAATTTGTGGTGCATGAGCTTGACGTTCCGGTATGTTTTATGTGACAGACCGACTTTGCGGCAGTTTTGGCGAACCAAAAATATAAGTCAGAAAGTTTGGGACATATTTCTTCGAAGTTTGAACATAAGACGGAGAATTCAGGCATAATTTGCAGCGCAGATTAATTTCGCGTTTTAAATGACAATCTATGTAGGAGGTGCAAAGTGTGCTTGAAATGTATCCATGCAGAGTATGAAATGATGTGCTGGACTAGCGTCAAAATACGGGGTTAATGTATGAACGACATGCCTCATAAAATCTTAGGAAAATCTATTTCAGAAAATTTGTGAAAGAATATTATTTTTTGTTGTGTGCCCACAGTCGTTTTATGAATATGACAAATTATGATACTAGAAGCTCCAGAAGGGCAGTTTCTTTCAGAAAAAACACCTTTTCCCCAAGCAGCACATTACGTGTCCCCCTTGATCGGGAACACGAAGAGCGGAATGAAAGGCTGGGGATTTTTAATTTCTTGACGACTATCTTAGCTGGTAGACAGGCTATTTGGGGTAACGTGCTGATCCTTGTGGTGCTTTATATGCACGAGAGTTTGTGAGGCTCTCACAACTTTCACTGCCGGACACCTTTCAACGAAGAACACCGAAACGGCATCTTAAGAAGACTGACTTCTGATTTTAAAACACCTTGAGATTATCTATCTAATTGATCATAGTCAGATAGTCTGATGGTAGAGTTATTTATTTACACACAAAAATTGCCAAAATACAGAGATCATGGTAACATAGTCTCATAGTGTTATATGTGATTTTCACCTGACTTTCACCTACACAGAAAAGGTAAAGTAATGATGGTTTTGTAATTGATTCACACCTGGAGATTGTCCATTTGCACAGATCATGGTGAAATAGTCGAATGTTTTTGTATGTGACTTACACTTAGAGGTTGTCCATTCACTCAGATGATGTTGATATATTATAATGGATATGTATGCCATTTACATCTGAATATTGTCCATCTCCACAGGTAATGGGGAAATAATTAAATGATTTCTATGTGATATGCAGATGAAGATTACCAATGTACACATATTTTAATGAAATAATCTGATGGTTCTGTATGGGTTTTTACACCTGAATATTTCCGACATACACAAATCACAGTGAAATAATCTAATAATTTTGTTTGTGATTTCTATTTAGAGAATGTCCATCTACACAAATCATAGTGAAATAATGTGATGGGCTTGTACGCAATTTATAAGTGAAAATGATCCATTTGTACAGATAATTGTGACATCATCTGATGGTTTTCAATCTGATTTACACCTGATAAATATTCATTTGCACAAATCATAATTAAATCATCTGAAGGTTAGATTTTTTATCTACACAGATTTAGTAAAATAATTGGAAGGTTTTGTAAATGGTTTAAACCTAGAGATGGTCCTTCTTGACAGACCCTGGTGATATAATCGGATTGTTTAGTTTATTTATTTATTGAGTTCATTTCACCTGAAGAGCTCAGAGGGAATTATTTAGACCTGACGATTGTCCATCTACACAAATTATAGTGAAGTAACTTATATTTTTGTATGTGATTAACACCTATAAGCTGTCCATCGTCAAAAATCACGCAGCAGGACTACGGAAGTTTTAAGCCGGTCGGTCTTGATATAGGCAGATATTGTAACGGACCACAGTTATGTAGTCACTACTGCGATATGTCCGTCCACACGTTAGTCGTCGTTCTGCGCTTATAAATTGCCTTTCTATATCGGACACACAAGACGCTATTTTAAAGCGGGCAAACTGCCCGCTGCCTAAACCGTCATACAAGAAATGTTGTATTGCGCTGTTTTGGTCGTTTAATATTCACCAAAAGAATCAAGTTTCCTAAGGGAACATCTTTCATATTAGAAATTAAAGTAAGTTAAGGTAAGAAAAAAATCTTTTCACAAATGAGTACATAGCGGCTAATTCGGTAATACGTGACCTAGCATAATTTTTTAAATTCTTAAATACTTCATTTATGTGTTTTGTAAATGACAGAGTCACCGTCATTAGACGGATCATTAAAGTTGAGTTCGTTTAACGAAAATTTTTTAACCGTATTCTTGGTAACCCCTGCACCAAAACCAAGGACCCGTAAGAGTTGGTTATTGAAACAACACTAAGGATGTGAGTTTTCCTAGAAACTAGCCATCTCAGTACATTATACCTATGGCACACAGGGCCTGCATTATACGTATGGTCACGCGAAGCCAAAAACCGATAGTCTTCGCAATCTAGCCATGACATGGGACACAGAGAAGCGAATTTACTGATGACAGGTTTCGCGAACAGACCACGCGGACACGACACCACAACGCAAGCGAGGAACAAGCGAGCAATCGAGCACCAAAGTTTTGCCAGCAGTACACAGAAGTATAGTGAAAGAGTGAGGAGTTGGTGCATGCTAGAGTCGTCGAAGCAGCGTACAATGCGAGGAGGACGAGGCTTCGCGGAGGAGGAGAGCAGTCGGCCATCTTTAGTGTGGCGGAGGACTGCGGTACTTACGGGTAGAGTGTGTTAGCGTCCCGCAGTCGAATAGGGAAGACATCGTCCCGATGGGCATCGGCACCGTCCCGGGAATGTTTTTTTTTTTTTTTGGTTTTCAAAAGGGACATTTTGCCAGAGCAGGAGCCAATGCGAGGCGACAAGAAGAAGGGGTGGCGGGCAGACCAAATTCCAAAAGGAAAAGGAGAGAGAGAAAACGAAATTGGGGTGACATACTCGCAAAACACATCACTCGTTTGCGGGAAGCAGTCTCCAAGGGAAGAAGAAAACAACACAAATGGAACGCAGTTTCGGGCTGTAGGCCCGCGTGGAGTGAAAAAGAGAAAGTGGAACAGGCACTGCGTCAAAAACGTTTTCATACCGTACCGTAACTTTTGTCCGAGAAAACTACCTAGTTTACCCAGTTCGGACGTGAGAATTGTTTTCTGTCTCAATAATTGTTTTCTAACTTGAACATTTTGAATTTGGCATAAACATATTATAAGCTTGTAAAAAAAAAGGAACTTGTTGAACACTAACAATGAGGGCCAATGAAAATGCCAATCTCCAATATGAAACAATATTGTTTGTAAACTTTTTCTCGAGTATGTCCGTTTAAGAAATTCATTCGACCCTTTTATTTATTGGTCAGTAGTACTGAACTGGACATTAAACAATTTCCTCTATCTTCTTTTTTATATGCTATTTTGGAACATACCCTTCCAAATAAAGTAGGCACACCAGACAAATATTTTGGGTTCGGCTGTCCGTTCGACCTTGAATAGTGAAGGACACAACTTGAAATCGACTTTAAGATTATGCAACTCTCCAATAGAACCACTTGATTAAAAAAGTATCTAATAAATAACAGGGAATAGATGTTTGCTGAAACACACTAAGCGTTTAAACTTAGCTCAACCATACGAAACGGCTGTGCTTGAAAAAGTCAGAAAGTTTAGGAGAAAAGTTACGGTAATTAAAACAGAAGCGGAGTAATAACAAAATAAATGTAAGCATTCAAAATGTAGAGATAGGAAGAATGAAGTAGTGGTAAGGCACACGTGAAACAAAATGTTAGAGGAAAGAAGCGGAGAAAATAGTCAGTTCGATAAGAATACAAACCGTCTTCAGGGGGAATCCAACAGCAATCACAGCACACCGAGGGCCACAAAACAAAGACACACATTGGTTTTAAAAATTATGGCCCAGATTCGCGTAAATTTCTGCTTCACCGCGTTGAATCCATACATTTCGTTTAAACACAATGCCCATTTTCTACGAACGCGAACGTCCAAATACTGTACTGATTCGATCGGCAATCCCTTCGTAAGTGTATTTAATGCACAAAAAAAATAATTACCACATTCACACACATATATCACATGTCGGATTTCGGCGGGCGGCTTCTGGAACTTGTGGAATCTTGTTAAAATTCCACCTCATTTTACTATACTTTTAGCCATTAATTATCCCAAGAAACATTTAATTTAATAAATGTAATTTGGAAATTGCGGATATGGACGATGGATTTTGAAGTCATGAAATTATGTGCGAAAAATTAGTATTTATCAGAATAAAGCGTAGAACGAAATGAGACGCTTGGCAAAAGCAAGAAAATTTGAAAATGATTATAATATTGAAACATCTTTTTGTTTTATTAAAAGTTTTGTCCAAAATGAATGTAGTTCTTGTTAACATTGTTCGTTTAAAATTTTCTTTTTATGCGTTCTTTGCGAAATGGAGATGACAGTGACTAGAATAAGGTTCCAACAGGCTCTGCAGAGTTGTTTCTGTAGATACTTTGATAAAGGTTAAGAACGATCTTTTTGATTCTAAGTGTGCTATAGCGACCATGTTCATGTGCCTTAAATTTGAGCCTTATGTTTTCTGAAAATGCCTTAAAATGCATAAAAAACTTCCTATAAGAAAGCAGTGCATCCCGCTCCTCTAACTAACATACAGCTGTGCATGCAATTATAACAAGTTAAATGAGTTGGTGAAAAGAGGCGTGTAATGGAGATTGGACACGTTAACTATGTTCTATACGCCAAAGAAAGAAGATTGACAACACGATTGGAATTGAAATTAGCGTTATAAAAATACAGCTAAGGCGATGATGTTCCACTACATAGATTGATGAAGAGATTTCAGTTGTTCGCCGTGATTGGATTGCTCCTTGTTTTGGAAGAAAGTAAACCCATCGATCTTTTCTGAGTATATAAATTTGGTATTCCCTCTTCAGTCAATTATGTACGACCGTCTGTGCTCCCTATTTTGTTGGCGTATTGTATGTGATGACAGCGGTATTTTTATTTGTTATACCCCGGGCTACTATAGATATAAAAATATGCAGCTAAAATACATCTCGGCGTCTAGTGGCGTTATTACTCAGGGCAATGTTAAAGTTAAACACAATGATGACTGTATAGGACGTGACCCTTAACAATGTCCTTGTATTTGAGATCGACCTTTCTCACAAAACTCAAAATAAAAAGTGACGGTTTCCACTGGCTCCTTACGTTAGGCCCTACTTTAGTTTCTAGACTAGGGTGGTGTGCACACAAACAATATTTCCACACATACACACACGCACGACTATAACGCTGCGCAGCGTTTCGTGACTGCTACGTGGGCTGATGTGCCGAAGAGAGCCCGGAGACACAACACAGGTCATGCTATGGGCAACTGTTGAATAAAAAAAAAGAAAGAAAAGAGGCACTTCACTGCACAGAGAAACAGCACTTCACGATCACGGCCACAAGAGGCATGCGCTACCACGAGTGCAAAGACACTGCTAAGAAACTTTACTCTGGTATAGAACGTGATGGTAAACCTTAAACGTGGATAGAAAATGGTAAAAAAAAAAATAAGAGACACAAACGAGGGTAGGGATACTAACTTCCAACTTAGTGAGGTTTACAATCATGTTCAATATACACCAGCTCGCCTGCACTTTGAGCATTTTTTTGCTACTGTGGTACTTGGCTTTGCAAGAGGACTTGCAGCGGACACTACGGTGAAAGGTAACGAAGAGAGACATTTATAATTTGACGGGACCATGAATGTTAAGTCAACAGGAAATTCTAATTGACATTCTTTCGCTAAATACGCTCAAATAATGTTTTATTTATATTAATGTGAAAACCATTTACATTGTTTGTATTTGAACAAACTAACGTTCTTGATATAACCCAACGTGCCTCTGTACTGGGTAAATACGACCTTTCGTTCGAGCAGTTTTTATATTCAAAATATAAAATATAGTCCTATTTCAAGTGTTAAATGATTCTTCTACTTCTGAATATCTTATACAGATGTCATCATTGAGCTGAGGTCAATATTTTAAGTGCGATTTGTTTCTTTAAATTTCGATGAAGTCTCCCATTGAGGCATCGTATGTAGTTCGCAATGGGAACAGAAATCTGCCTTTGAACTATGTCCCTAGGAAAGCGTCCCCGACAGGTGTGTTTACAGCGTTCTTATTTTGTTCCTTCGCGTATCGCCTGATGACGTAACAGCTGTGTAGGGCTGCAGGTTGCCGCGACCCTGGTGGATACGGCAGGCGTCTGCTTTGCAGCCGCTCGCTTCGCGGACTACCAGCCGACGGAAACTTAGCAGTTACGGGCTGGAACGTCATGACGATGCCAATGAGTGCGTCAGCATTTTGCCATAATTTTTTAGGGTACTGTCAATGTCCAGGCTCGCAAAACAAGTGACCGGAAAATCGGCGCCATCACGAAGGGGTCTTAAACTTTCATCGAAGCTGCATTTTAGTGATGCATATTTACTTTGTGAAGTATAAAAGACACAGTGTTCTTCCTATGAAAAATGGGATCAATATGCTTGCCAAGGTGAGCGGCGGGTGACGACGCAAATGACCGAGTTAGCTAGAGTTTGGGGCGCCACCTCTCGATAGGAGCAGCGGACCGACGGCACAGTCAGTCGGGAGTCGCCGTCTGCTTGCTGCGGCTGTCGGGAGATGGCGCCACAAGCACAACTCTCCCTGCTCAGTCGTCTTCGTCATTGACTCTGGCAAGGATGTTGGTCAAATTGTTTTACAAGGAAGGAAAATCCTTGCGAATGTTACAAGGTAAAATTTCTCGCTAATGTGCACTTAAAAGAAAAAAAAAATGTTGATCTCGCTGCGTGCGGGCGCCAGTTTTTCCCGGATAATTTAAGACCAAGGCTGGAGAATAAAAACACCTTATATAATCAAGAGAAAATTAGTGCAATCACATAAAACTTCCTGCGACATTTTTTGCTGCAATTTTGAGAATACTAAATATACAGGCGACAAGAGAATGCTGAACATGCCGGTAGGAGACGCGTTCCAGGTACAAAAAATCTAAATGCTCTTCAAACACCGATTTTCGGTGCACACAATCTACTTCTACCACTCCACTAAAATAACATTGCACGAATACACCAAAGCTTCCACAAATAAGTTTTCGTGAAAGGACAGTCTAGATTGAACGCCTGGAATATTTGTTTCGATGAGTCTCTCCGTTATCATGGTTCTGTGTATTTAAAACTTCGTGGAGGGACCATTTTATATATAAGTCGCATCGTTTTGTTTCGCTCTTAAATTCCTCATGACCATAATTTTGAGTCAAGTTGATTTGTCACAACAGTTCAGCTTGTTTAAAGAACCATAATGCAACTGAGCGTCGCTTTGCAAAAAATGACGCGTTCCTTATATATAGCTCGTGGCCACCTAAACTAACGCAATTCCAACTTAGGTTTTGAACGCCATCCGATATGAATTTGTTCAGTACAACGACCATTCAACTAAACTGTCCTTTCAAGAAAAGTATAGCACACAACGTTTATTTTTTTCTTCCGAGCGGCGGCCACCAATCAGCGCGCAACTAGATTAAACACCACATAACACATTGAACAAAAACAAGTACAACATGTGTCTCGTACGACGGTGCTAAGCACACGACGGTTCTATACCATCCAGGCAGACTCCTGTGAAAGAAATACAGTGAACATAAACGTGTTTGAGAAAGACAGATGAGCATTCAAGTAAAATACATGCGGTCAGCGAGTGCTCATGCAACAATATAAAAAGAAGAGAAAAGCCTCGAGAAAGGAGCATCATGATTACCATCCACCGTGCAGTTCATGCAGAGATTTGGGAGGTAAGAAAAAAGTTGAGTGATAATGCCAACCGGAACCATCCTGGTCATGGTGTCGGGTTGGGATAGGTATCGACCTCCTGCTACTGTGCGTTTTCAGCAGGGGACGAAAGTGCGTTAGTCACTGCTAAGTGAGAAGATGAACTTTGGAGTTTCAACTGAAGACTAAATAAAGGGTAGGTGGGAATTAAAGATACGTTTTATGTCTATTCAAAACTTCGCTGTACGTAGCCTTCGCGGTAGGTCGGAAGTAATTTTATTCGATATGTACTCGCGCGACAACAAAATATACAAAATTGCTAGGTATAAAGCAGTGGCATGTTGGCGTGAAAAATATTTGTATCAAAAATACACTAAATTTGGAGGTAAAAGAAAAAAAAAAGTCCTTGAGAGCGGAGCACAAATGAGGGATAAATCGTTTTCTCGTGTGTTTTTATGCGTTTAGACGTCCCCATCCTTAGTCTTTCTTAAGAAAAATAATTGTAAAAAAATAGTTCCGAAATCCGGTAATGAGTCTGGCATTTTTCCTATATAAAAAGAGGGCTAATTTGTTGATTTAGTTCACTTAACCACGTGACTTCTAATATGCCAATATATGTTCATCGTTTGCTTTCACTATTTGTTTTTAAGGTTCAACATTTTTTATTTGATTCTATATGATAGGCTGAGTCTATTGTTTTCACACGACGTCTTCCCCTTCCAAGTATTCATTCACTCGTTTTACAAAAGCAAATATTTATTATTTAGGAATAAAACAGGTGCACTTGAGCACTTCGGCTTTATTGTCAAACTTATAAAGTAATATAGTAGTATATTTGAAAGTATTATATTCTGAAAATTGTTGCTTTCTCTTGAGAACGAAGTGATCCTGCTGAGACATCTTTATGTTTGTTAACAGGGTGAAAGAGTTACACAAAAAGTATCTATGTATTTTGAGCTGAGTTTAGACCGAAACTTTTCTTGTGTATTTGCTGCATTTCTAGAATATCCTACACATTGCCGACTCTGATTACTACATGTAAAGTTCAACACTGAATGCCTTTGAATTTTCTGACAAGAGGAGGTACTGAGTCTCATTCACGCCTCATTTTCAGCGAAATATTCACTTCAATAAAAGACAACTGTAATTGGTGGGCATCTCTCGAAACTCGTTCTATACGTCGGTTTGTGTATCTATCTGAAAGTAAAATAATGAAGGGCCTAGTATTTACCATGCGGCACGGCTGAATTAGCGCCTAGATCATAAATTAATTGTATCTCTATACTGACAATAAAGCCTAAAGAGAATACAGTAAGAATGTGAGAGCGGCACATTCATATACTATTACAATTATATTACGATTCCATAGGTATACTGTGAAATATGAAATAAAATTATATTTCTAATTACTACATTGTAAATTTTTTTGTAGTTGTGTTTGTGATTGGTAGACATATTACTAAGCACGCAGCAATGTGCCTTTACTGCATGCCAACCTCAATAACTAAATAAAAAACTCAAAGCTGAATTCTGTGTCCTTTTAATACGGCACGAAAAATACTGGTATCAAAAAAATATATTTATTAGGGAAACGAATTAGAGGGTTATTCTTATATATGTCCAGTAACATAAGCAAGATTTGCAAGACATTGCTACACGTTAAATAAATATCTGAATATACAGTTATTTACGGTTTTCAACCTCGTTTCATTTGAGCTCTATCAATAAACACAAGGTTACTTTGTTCGACGAAACATATACGACTGTTTCTAAGTTGTATTCGTACTAGAAGAATTTTTTAATCTAATGTGGAGCCACAGAATATATAAAGATAACACAGGTTTAAACCTACTCTAATTTCTCCCCAAATATTTTGATCAAATAAACAGAAAAGTTTGCTAGATTATGGTTCTGCAGTTTACGCTAATGTAGAAGCAAGAAATTACCAAAAAATGACGTATTAGCAATATGAGGTAATGTTTAATTTATCGACTCAAAAAATGTATTACTACTCACTATACATTTAACAAGATGATTGTATGCGGTTTATTATCTATTGTATTTGTGTGTTTTTTTCGTTCATTTTGTTTTCACAGTAGTTGAGTGACATTTTCTATAGTACTATATGACATCTTTTATCAACTTATGTTCTTGGGAGTTTAAGATGTCCACCTCTATCTTTTATCCGCACTACGCGAGTAAGCTAAGTAACATACAGTTTCTTTCCGGACTTTTGCATACATTTTCCTGTCTTTATATTTGAATATAATTTTATGCACGAGTGCGTCAACTAGGTATGGTCGCGGTAAAGAGTACCATGAAGCTAACTAAGTGCAAAGAGGACGGAGATAAGCAATACCTTGGTGTAACGTGGTGTGAAATATAGAGGCAGAAGTTATACTTTACAATTTCGCGATAAAATGGCGTCAGACATCTAACAGCCGAACCGTTATTGTAAGGCTAAAGAATTATGCTCATATACATCCCGATATTTGAGTAGAACTTCAAATGACAACAAAAGCGTCTATTTGTGGTAGGACAAATGTGTTTTGATACTAGTGTTACAGTCTCGACATAAAGAACGGGGACCAGTGACGGTTTAGAAGTGGGCGTTTAATATACGTTAGGCGGGTACGCCTGCCCGGCAAAAGAACGGCGCGCCACGCAACCGATAAGTCGTGCTTGGGGAGAGTCGTCTCATTTTGCGACGGCGCTAACACTAGAATGTATCCCGAGTAATGTAAAACAAAAGTTATTTAGAACCCGTTCCAGAAAGCTTGAGTGATGCGATGTTTAGCAATAACATTGACAATAATCCTCGACAGCTCTATATAGTACACTGCAACCTCCAAATGAAAGATTGATTAATAAGGATGCAAATGTTTCGCTATACATAATTGACCGAGGGCGTTGAGGAAGAACAATAAAAAAAAAACAAAAAGTAAGACTGACGTAATGTCCGCCCCCGTCCTTCATGCTTTTGTTTATTTTGGTAAGATAAAATTTAGCTTTTCAAATTGATTGACTATTTCCTGTTGATCACATTTGTGCGAAAAGCTGGGGGAATATCTGCGCTGCACAATTTAAAAATAGCGAGCTAGTTATTTTAAATACACTATTGTGAAATCGAGGTAAATACCTTAACTGCCAATATTTAAAAGCAAATGCGGGATATTTTTTTTTTTCATCTCACTTGGCCGAGGCCGGGGCGAATACATCAGCTGCCGAGTTTGAAAATAGCGGGAAAACCTTTTGCTTGTTAATTACACGTCTGTGAAACTGTAGCTAATATCTTCACTGCCGAGTTAAATAAATAAGTACATAAAAAGGTTATCTATTTTCCGTGTATCACACCAACGCGAAACTGGGACAAATGGCCTAAAATCTTGATAGCTCGAAAATCACGGGCTAGCTATATGAAACCAAGGGCGATCACGACCCGAACGAACTTAAACGAAGACGAGCGGGAGTTTCGTTTTCGGCAACGAGATGTCACGGACACATCACGGACACGTCAGACAAGACACCCAGACACCCACGTGGCAGACACGTGGCCGAACACCCACCTGTCCTTGTTCGCCTTCGACGCCTGTCAGGTCCCTCCACTCCTCGATGGTCTGCGCGAGGTCGATGGTGTTCATGGGCACCTTCACCTCTCCGATCTGGTCGTGCTTGGAGAAGCGGTCGAAGTCGAAAATTGCGAACACCAGCGTTTTGGAGGTGATCTCGGCGTAGGGAACCTGCGCACCCGACCAGCCGACGCGTCAATACCGAGCAACATGTCCGTCAAGTCGGCAAAAACTAACGGACACGAAGGTTAAGTTACTTCTGGGAAGGATAGTGTATTTTTTTTCGTGTATAGTTGCCTCGCGACAAAGGATTGAATGACGCCTGCCAGAAATATGCGTAGACAGACACGATAGTTAAAAACCAGCCCGTGTTTGCCCGCACCAGGTGTGTACACTGCAGCGCGTGCGCAGAAACAAGATTCGAGCGAAGGAAGGCGTCTGCGCATGCGCAGCGTGATGTCAGAACTGCCACCTGGTGTACACCTGACGTACCAGCTGAAGCAGAGCTTGCTCTGTTCTCAGTCTTATTTGCGCACGATCCTCGTAAAATCCTCCCCTTCTGTCTAGTTTGAGCAGAGATCGAGCCAGATGTAAGGGAAACATTCCTCGTATATCGGGAACCTGCGGAGGAGAGCACCGATTGTGTTGGTACTCTCCTCCTATGGTAGCGTCACCTAAAAGAAGTCCGAGGCCGGGCGCAGATGGGGCACGAGTATTGCCTCATCGTTCGACTAAGACTCGTCCTTTCGGCGACTAAGCACAAGTCCCAGCCGAGCGCTGACATATCACTCGTGCCCAATCAAGGCCTAACGAGGATTTCGGCCTTGCTCAGGTGACGCAGAAGAACAAACAAACAACTTTGTTACTTAAAAAGTGCTGAGAGAATGCGACACTACGCGCGACGCAGGAGCCTATCTCCTCCGTGGTCCCTCGCTCCATTGGTACAAAGTTGCTCCTTTACGAACAGAAACTAGGGGAGAGAAGGAGGTGAGAGCATGCGGGAGCATCAGAGCGTCCCGATTTGATTAGAATGATTGTTGGGTGAACGCAAAGGCATACTGTCTCTAACCACTGCGTCCCTGCAATCGTACATTCTATAAAAACACCTACTTGAAAGGCTCTTTGACGCCGCAAGAACTCTTTCAGCTCGTGAAGGACGGCTTCGCCTCAAGCACTATTGCCCCCTGGCTCAATAGAATGACAACTGGGTCTGGTGACTCTTTAACATAAAACAAATAGATTAAAAAAATTATAGCTTTATTTTCGAAGTATTGATTTAGGGGTGCTTAAAATGACGTCTTCGGGTGCAAAATATAGACGAGTCGAAGAACCCCCAGCGCTCTTTTACGACCAGACTTTTTTTAGACTATATAGCGAACAAGAGCGACGTCGGCTCCTCGCGCAGTGCCTCGAGTTCGAACGCCGGAAACCGGCGTTCGGCGTTCGTACGCGTTCCAACGGTGAGCAGAGACGAAATCAGCCAGCCTTTGTTTCTATACCCCCGATCCTTTCAATTAATCCAAGTTCGGCGCACTGATGTCTCCGCGCGCCCTCATAGACCCCCTCTCCTTCGGTTTCACTCCATACTGTGACGTCACAGGTGCGCTGACCCCGAATTAGGAGCAGCGTTTGAGCCATCGCGTCCGAGCGAACAAAATCTCTTTAATCTAAAGAAGTCCATCGCGAGATCAATATTGCGTAAGGATATTTCCGTTTCAGGAAAAGTGCATCTTGCGACATACGTATAGCCTATGCGTGCAATTACTCTAATGTCTTTTTTTAAGCTCTGCATTTTTGAAAGAGCTTCATTAAAACAAAAGGCTACCATTACAGGCTAAATTCAAAACCGGTTTTCATAAAACTACTTTTCTTCTCAGGGTTTGTTTTCACCCATGTGGAAAGCCACTGTTCAAACATTGTTGCACAACAGCGTATAGTTACGGTACAGTATCGAAAAAAAAGTATAATTAGATTTTGAGAAGATTTGAAGGTAAAATACGTCAACGGGAAGGCCTCTAGGGGTCGTCTATTGCTGCGATTAATTGGGAGATGGTGGTTTTTCTTGCGTAAATAAAAGAAAAAAAAGTGAAAGCCGTTTACAACTCCCTGTAACGCCGAATTAGAGCGCAGCTCTTGAGGAGGAGGAGGAAGGGTATTGGGGGGATCAAATGACCTCAGGGGGGGGGCGGTCACCTGACCTCGGGGGGGGGTCACGTGACCCGGGGGGATCACGTGACCTCGGGGGTCACGACCTCGGAGGGGGTCACATGACCTTACGATGACGATGCCGATGACGTAATCAGTGACGTCACTGATGACGTTATCGACATCCGCATCGTCATCGTCATCATCACTGATGACGTCATCAGTGGCGTCACTGATGACGTCATCGGCATCCGCATCGTCATCGTCATCATCACTGATGACGTCATCAGTGACGTCACGCGTCCCATAATGCACCGCGCGGTTACGCCGACGGCGACGCCGCTCAAGCCGGAAACGGGTGCCTAAGAGCTGCGCTCCAAAAAGATTGACAGTACTTAGTTATACCTGACAATATAGACACGTATAATGCGCTTTAGGTTCAGCAAATTTGGGTGCAATTGCTTATGTACGTTGTTGTTGTTGTTGCTGTTGTAGGCGATGTAGTTGAAAAAGAAAATAGAGGCTGTCGTGGGTGTCGCGAAACACATACTGCGACTTCCTACGACATCGCTATTGTCACATGAGCTATTGTCACATGAGCACTTAGGCCAGTCAATGGAGATGAGGCACGCCACGCGCGAAGGAACCCTGGTGCGTCAGGGGCACTATTGCACCGGACACCAAAGATTCTCATCTACCAATTTAACGAGATCCGCTAAACTTACTAAGTAAGACAGCCCACCAAATGTAGCGGAGGAAGGTCACGTGCCCACGTCACATAAATTCCACTAACTCGCTAAAATCCTCTTAGTGGCCGCCAAGCCGCACGTGAACACAATCACGTGACCGCCATACTACTGATGGCGTCACGTCACCAGCGTCCACTAAATTTGGCAGGGAAAAGCATCGTCTGCCAGATTTAGCGAACGCCTGACGTTTTCTCGCAACGCTGGAAAGTACATATACTTCATTTCACGTTAAGTTCGACCGCTGCATAGAGTTATTATAAGGTACGCTATAGGCTCGACTGGTGCTAGTGTCTATGCGACTTCAGTGGTGCAATTGGTTTAGAGTACTGTGCGCATTTTCTTATGAAGAGAGAACAGGTGGATGCGATTCATTTTGATATGTCAAAAGCATTTGATAGAGTCAGTCATGAACTGATCTTGCATAAATTATTTTGTATGGTGTTTCTCCTGAATTACATAACCGGCTCAAGAGCTATTTGTCGTTTCGCTGAGGCACTGTTCGGGTTGTCGACTGTTACTCTCCAGTTTTTTCTTTTTTTTCCAACTTTAGGTGTACCCCAAGGATTAATTCTGGGTCCTCTTTTTTATCTTTGTAAATGATATAGCGTCGTGTGTCAAACACGTGGAGCTGCTTCTTTTGGCTGATGGCATTAAGCTGTTTGAAAGTGTACATTCTCTTGTCGACTGTGATACCATACAGCATAATGTGTCACGCATTTCATAGTGCTGTAAACATAATCGCTTGTTGCGTAATCCTATAAAAACAAAAGTGATATCCTTGTACAGACGCCATGCTATCCTAGGTTTTACATATCTTCTTGATAAAAAAACCCCGATAGAACGAGTATTTTGTTTTTGTGAATGATCTCGGCGTGGTCATTAATTGTGCTTTGACTGTTTCTTTTGTTGTGTGCAGTTCAATGGGAGTGCTGGGAATCATATCGCGGTCGACGAAGCATTTTAGAAAGCACCATTGCTTGATACAACCGTTTAATTCTTTAGTTATTTCAAGGCTTGTATTCGCGTCTGTGGTTTGAAGTTCATTATCGCTGACTCACGCTGTAGCCATCAAACATGCGCAGAAGTCTTATTCGTATTTTATACGACGGATGGATTAGACGGAGCGTTTATTATTATTACGAAAAGTTACCCACACGGTTTTCATTGAAGCTTTTATCGAGGAGAAGAAATGTCCGCGATTTAGTATTTCTGCACAGGATTGTGAATAGTATATTGTACATTCGTCTCACCTCGCTTCGCAGAGTCAATTTTTGTGTTTGTTTTGTCGCCCTGCAAGGCATTTCATTTGTTTCGATGTTCGTTCATCATATGTACCTTCCCAATTCTCTCGTATACAGACGCTACATAACAGCATTATGTCATCTCGCAAGGACATATTCACTATCATTTCAAGGTATCACCATCAGCTGAATGCGCATGTGCTCACATCATAGTGTTTTTTTGTAGTTCTGTTTAGTACAGGGTTTGTGTGAATCGTGACAGTTATTCCAGTGTCTGTAGCAAATACAACATCGAAGCTTTGTATCGCCGCAGGCTCTCTGCTGACTTTTTATTTCTCTTCAAATGTTCGCATGGCAAGATTGATTCTCCTGAGATTTTGTCCTGTATTTCGTTGCGTGTGCCGCACTACAGCACGGTGTCTAGTAGCGAATTTTTTCCCCCTGCGGCAAATATGTTGAACCCGGTCACCCGTATGCAACTGAAATACAATGACTTCGCCGAAACGCTAGACATATTCGACGACAGCATTTCAGGTCTTCGCGCGTCATTAAGACTATTGTAATGTCTGTGGACTGATTGGATGTTCTTTCATCTGCATTAATATTTGTCTTCACTTTTTTTGTCTTATTGCCTTCGTGTCGCTTTTTATGCCTCTTTACGCCTTGATTTCTCTCTATTGTTTATTTTTTGTCTAAGTGTTTTCCTCATGTTTGAAAAAAAAAAGAAAAAAACTACTGGCTGTTTTTGAATACGCAATAAAAATTATTAACGTTATTATTATTATTATTATTTTATTATTATTCAGTAAGCAAAAATAAGTCTACTTTTGCTGTGATCCTGTGCATTCCTACGACAAAACGCGCGAACATATTTGTCTCCGCAAAAAAAAAAAAAGAATCACTTTTGTTATTTCCGTTGTACCGAATAGTATGTACTTTTATTATCATTGTAAAAGTTTAATTGATTTAATTACAGTATTTTTCTTCACCAGCGAAGGATGTTAAACTTCACTCTATTTAAGGTTCAAACCTCTGTTCCGTTGCAGGTGTCTAAAAACGAGCGTAACGTCTAATTAAAATAAGAAACGAAAGGAATGTAGAGTATGCTAAAGGTTCGCCACCATATCGGCGGCGCTTAAATATTACTAATATGCCAGTTCTGCAACTATATGAAAATAACCCCGTCTTGCGTCTTCTTGAGCGGCTAAAACATTCAAAATGTAAAGTATTAAGTACGCGGGTTATGAAAAGTTTTAATTTTATTATTTCCTACGCAGCGGCTTTTTTATCGGGCAGATGTTTTATGGTGTCTCCCTATTTTTAAAGATTTCCAGCGTGCGGGTGATACTTTGAACGCAGAACAAGCATCTTCGCACATACTCACGAGCAGAAAGAATAAATCAATTATTGCAAATCGGACTATATTACGTGGACTGCAATTCATTTTGATCGTCTACACGCACAGGCAGTTACTGATCCAGTGTTACTGCGCAGTTCTTGCCGTCTCTCTTGGTTTTCCAGATACCCTTTGTTCGGTTTGCACGTATAACCCCCATGCTGAAAAGCGCCGACGCATTGTTCCCGCTAACTGTGTCCCACAGTGCACAGAAATACATGTACGAAGCCGGTTTAGCGTCGTTTTTAATGCGATTAATTTGAAAGAAAAACGCCAAAACTGACCAATTATTTCGTCTGCCTGACTAAGAAAGGTTCCAGGCTACCTACTAGTAGATTCGGTTTAGTCCTGATATTTGCTGTTATAATCAAGCGCAAGGAAGAAAATGCACAAAAAGGTTACCGTCTGCTTCACTTTGCAACAGCAGACTTGCGCGAGTTGAACCTCTAGCCTACGTTAAGATAACTCTGTGGACCGGAGCCGACGCTACGATCAATGGAGCCGTTCAAGCAGCGCCAAAGTGATAATACTAAAGCAAGTAATACTAAACTTTTAGTGTTACTTGATTGCCTTCCCCGTATCGTCGGCTGCTGTGCGCGACTTAAAACGAAGAATTTGGCCTCAAAAAGTATGTCGAGGATACCTTAAAGTTGAACGTCTCGTTGAAGACAGGGTTGAGGGTCTTGCGGTGGACCTTGGTCTCGTACTTCTTCTTTTTGTCCGGCAACAGGTAGACCTTGACGTAGGGGTCGGACGTGCCGGACATGTCCAGCCCAGGCAGGTCTTCTGCCTGGATCACTGTCACGGCCAGCTGCCAGTGAAGAGAGCATTTCAAAATGGTCAGGTCACGCCACCCGCGGTAGAAAAGGGATTTCGGCAAAATAAAAATATGCTTATCCCGCATTGGAGTAACACTAAGAAACGTCATGCGCCTGCAACCGTCAAAAAACTCAACCATTGGTGACTGAGAGCTTAAGAAGTGGGGCGCGACCCTATATGCTTAGTGCTGCATGATTCGCTCTTTGGCCTTTCCATTAGCCAATGCCACCCGTTTCTCAAGTTCTCAGTGATGCTGGTCTCAAGCTCACTCGCAATTTATTTGTATCCTTTTCCTCATCAATGGCGCAGATTCTTTTTCGGAACAAACGAGTTGCTCGCAGCTGCGCATGCAGGTCGGGCCCTGGGTGTGCTCGAGCATCGGGCTGTTCGTCGCCGATCTAGGCGAGCCATATTTTGTTTGCCCGGCTACGGTGGCTGGATATAGTACCACTAAATAAGCTACGCTTCAGAGTTACGTCACTTGCCCATGTTGTCGCTTAAATCATAGTTGTCAGTCATTGGAAGCTTTATCTGAAATCGCAAGAAACGATTTTCCTTCTTTTGTTTAAACAGTTGGCGACAAAGCAAACCAATATACACGAGCTTTCTGACACCGAATTTAATGCTGAGGAAGTCGCACTTTTAAATCCAAAACGATCGGCAGTTGCGCCTGCTCTGCACAAGCACCAAAATGGCGGCTCCCACGACGATATCGGGGAACAGAGTGCGGATGGTCTAAGCGCAGCTCATTTAGTGGTTCTAGGTGGTTAGAAGGGGAGGTGTCAGCATCGGCGCACGAGAGAGGGAGCAGCCGGTCAGGATGCAGCGGTGGCGCTGCTGTCGACAGTGAGATGCGGCGTCCGCTGGCGTCCGCGGCGACTCGGGTGCTTTCTTGCTCCGCCAGAATCGCATGCGATAAGCGCTCCTTAAAATACCTTTGAAAGTTAAACTACGTTGATTTGGAGACTTGGCTAACTTAACGCAAGAATAAACCTGCGGATGCATTTGTCGTCGTCGTCGTCGTCGGAAACGGCGAATAAGAATCACTGCTGGCGGACGCGTGGGACAAGTACGACAAGACCACGAGGAGTGTCGCACAGCAGTTCAATTTGAGGGGCCGCTCCATAGCCGCTCATTTCAGCGCTGCACCGCCAGTAGGGAGTATTCACTGGTGGTCATAGCTGAGCTCGCTGCTGCTTTCTTACCAATGGGGAAGAGAGAGAGGGGAAAGTTGCTTTTGTGCGAATTTTGAGTGGCAAGTTGATCTTTTATAATCTTCTAATGGGAGAATAGCGACGTTTGGGGAAGCCTGGGACCTACAAAGGAAAGTCCCGGTGATAAAAGAATTTCTCCTTCCCCTCTTATCTTGCGGTTGCCCGAGAGCTGACGGGAAACTCTTCCCGGGCATGCGCTGTGAGCAGTTACCTCAACTATGGCGTCCAGTGAATATTACCTATAGACCCCCTTCAAAAAGTATGGGCTCTTACGGTCGATGTGAATATACTGCAAAGGGGCGTGCGCGAACGCCAATATAAAATGGCAAGTCTACCAATGGCGTACAGTCTCTTCGAAGTGGATATCATATCACTTATAAGATTGTCAGCTTAGTGGTGTTTTTTTTTGTTTTTTTTTGCGCACGCCGTTTTGCAATATTTTAGTACCACCGTAAGAGGGCGTAATTTTGAAGGCGTCTATCGCTTCCAAGGGTCGCACGAGGCACGGAATTCATGCACCTTTTAGTGTACCTGAAGAAGACCGTTTGGTCGAAACCTTATTCCCTTCCCTTTCTTTGGCACTTCTCTTTCCCTTCATATCCCTACGAATACATCGTGTACTGGCTTACTTCTATAATGATTTGATGCCACTTGCCCGACAAACACATCGAGGGCTTTACTGAGGGCATGACACTATTCTGTTTGACCTAGGGACTCACTAAGCGCGAGGTCGCGTAGCACGTGCTTATCACTGGATTGGCTGCATAGGTCGTGGTATCGGCCGCTGTGGCTCTGTATTTGAAAGTGAAAGCGCGTCGCGCGGCAACGAGGCATTGCACGTTACCATGGCATCACTACGTCACGCATCCGTTGCCTCTGATTGATCTATGTTTGTTTCCGCAATGCAGCTGACAGAAATTCGCACACAGATCATTGGGTGCGCTTACATGAATACGAGAGTAGCGCATCGAATCGAGTTAGCGTATCGAACCGTACCATGTAAACGCCTCGATTCGCTAGCCAACCGCATCGAATCGAGTCCGATCCGGTCCATTAAAAGAGGTTGGTTTGGGATTTTCAAGCCGAATAGAGACTTCCAAGTAAACTCCAGCGAATCGAATCGGGTTTCTAAAGGACGGGGGAAGGGGGAGAAGGAGGAAGGGGAGAAAGGCTAAGATGACCTTCAAACGTTTCTCCCCTCCCCTCTCCGTTTTGTGCCACCGTCCACAGCGTAGACACCAATGGACTCTGCTAATCCCCCCCGCCCCGTCCCCTTTCCCACCGATAGGTAACGTGAAGTGCGATGTAATCATTCGTCGCTAGATGTCGCCATCGGTTGATTCGAATCCATGTAAACGCAGCGATTAAAGTGAATTCAACGCGCTAACTCAATTCGATGTGCTACGGTCGTATCCATGCAAACGTAGCCATTGTCGGGCGAAACACGATCTCGGCGCGGTGTTAGTTGAGCGGCGTATACCGCGAGTCGCCGTCGTGGAAGCCTGAGAAAACAATAACAACAGCAACAACAACAACGGATGCTCTGGCTTGGAGCATCTAGAGAGCCTGTATTACGAAGGCTTTCCAACTGCTCGATACGAGTCACGTGGTTTGTGGATAGCGTCTGCAGTATGAGCAGCGAGGAGGTGCCAGGGAGCGTTGATCATCCGCAAGCACCCGCTTTGTTCCTCACCGCGCGAAGAGGCCGCGCATGCGCACTTTGGACCAATCTCCGATTGAGGCGTCCACCATTAATTTACAAACGCTCCCCGTGGTCCGAGAGGGACCCCTTCTTGAACACGGACTCTCCGGGAGCATCTGGTGTTGGTTGTTCGAAATAAATTTTGCGAAAACCCAGATGTTTTATTTATTTACGCAAATACGCAAAGTCTAGAACATCTTGTCTTCCCGTCATGGTCTCTAAAGTTAAGGTAGGCCATCACAGTGAAAAAACAACAACAAGCTTGTGTCAATTGTTTTGTCCCAAGTATCAAGTTTCTTTTTTACTTTGATCGTTCACCAGCTCGCCTGCATAATAACCCTTATTTCAAGATAGGAGACATCTCTATTACGTACAACTATACGATTTGTAATTTTATCTTCTTTGTAATTTTTATTTTAAAATTGCCTCAAAATACGCTCAAAACAATAAAAATGGTCATGCTTCTGGAATTCATTAAAAAAACCGCCAGCACTTTCAGGGGAAAATATAGGGGCTGTACTATCTTAGGTATGTCCTCATATTGAATCTCGGAAATAATCGGTACTCTCGTGCATTCTTCAAGCTCAGGTTTGTGTAGCTAAATTTGCACACGAGTGATGAGCGGGTGAATTAATCCAGCGATTATGCATTTTTAATCATCGAGCATCGTATTATAGCAAAATATGGCATAATTAAAAGGAAAAAAAAAACACAGGATGGCTTCGCCTTTACATCGTTAATGAAAGCTTTTAGTAAAGGAACGTGAGAAGGCTCCTGCCGGGCGTTCTTAGCTGCCTCGCTTTGAAGTATTTATTGAGCTCTTGGGCTTCGGAGCGGTGAACGTCGAATTAGCATTTCATCGAAGAGACTGTTGACCACTCCACGAGTTAGGCCTAACAGAGCTTGAACGAATGCGGTCATGCCGAATTACCTAAGCACCACGGGCAATGCTGAGAGGGTATACGTACACGCGCTGAACACGTTCGACTTGTCCGCATAAATTATACGGGGCAGTAAATGAGCGTGATAAGGATTTAACCAACGACCGTGCAAACGGCGTGGTCTTTGGCGCTCTGGGGATAAGCAGGAGTTGTATACGGTGGGAAACTGAGAGAGAGAGGGAGTTGCATACGAAAGTGCGTGTCGCGTGACCCGCGCTGGCACTCAGGAGGTGAGGTATACCATTCAACACTACGGCCTTCGATCAAGGTGGCGCTGCTGGATGAGTTGGGCGCGTATTTTCAATTTTCTTCTTTCTGTCCTCCGTTTTTATTTGAGCATCTGAAACCACCAATGTGTCGCTTGATTAGGAACTTTAAACCCTAAGATAAGGCTGTTATTACTATAGCTTTTAAGCTGACTTTCGTTGAAGCGTTCGCAGTGACATATTCGAAGAAGATATCATTGACAATGGAATACTTGAATCAGTCGGCTGCTGCTAAAAACAAAATAAAATAAGATTCATTTGTCAGGTTCGAATATAGTCCGAGTAACACTTTTACATAAAAATATGAGTGTGAACGTTTCAGATGCGACGCGCGTTATTTCAACGTGCATTCGTTCGACGTTTGTTAATGGTCCCAAGTCTAAAGTCGGACTGCACTGGCCATATTTTTTATCTGCATCAAACAAATATATTTGTGACATTTCAGTGCCGATCGAAGTCCAATCGGCACTGTAATGCCGATCGGACGTCGAGAAGTGCCTCAATGAGGGCGCAGTAGGCAGACGGAAGACTCATAAAGAGTAGGCACGGCCCCCGAAATCCCGAAGCGCGCGAACGCTTCTCCGGCCGTCCCATTCGTGCAGGGAGGCCGGAAGTGCAAAAAAATGAAGAAGGCGGCGTCTTTCCGCGGTGAGGCGCTCTCAACCCAGGCATCGAACTCGCCATTTCAGTAGTTTCCGTCTGAATCCTAACCATGCGCGCTGGTTAGGACGGTGTAGCTTCGGCCGAGCGGAGAGCATCTGCGCCAGACTGCGAAGCCGGAACTAGTGCCCTCCACCGATTGGACGGGAGACAGGAGCGCCCTACTACGTCACAGCGCGTTTTCGTGCGAGTTCAGAAGGAAGTTGAAATGATCCAACTTTCTTATGCGAGCCCAGAAGGCCCATGGAATGAGCGCGACGTCACGGAATACGCAGTTTCCTGGAGCCGCATGGCCTACGCGCGCCCAAAAACGCGTTGGTTTGGATCGCGCTTTACGCTTGTATTGCTGGGGAACGAATCGAATGGCACGGCCAGAGAGGCCTACGCGCGCGTCGGGGGGCTAAGGGCTCCTACCGGGACTCGTTGGTTTCCTCACCTTTTGTAAAAATAAAGTTATACCACCACCCTCACCATCTGGGAGGCCGTGGAGTACGTCGTCTAGTGGCATAAGATGTCGGCAGATGGCGCCACAAGTTGTAGTCATCGCTTACTCCGTCGTCTACCAACACGTCCGCCGTTGAACCTGGCAAGTTTGTTACTCTCCTTCTTTTACAGGAAAGTAGTCACGCTTTTAAATTTCACCAGGTAATATTCGCCGTCCTAATGCAGCTATGGGGAAATTCTGAGTATTCTATGTACAGGTGCAGTCATGTTTCCGGTTCGTTTTACAGCGCTAAGATCGATTGTAGACGCCCACAGAAACATTAAATTTTTTTTACCGCGAGTCATTCGCATAAGAATTAATTTTAATAGCACTACATGAGTCCGATATGTTTTATGCCTTCTCTTATTTCGCTGCAATTATTGCGAAATTCCCGTGGGCACCGAAGGACATCTGGCCAAACCACAAAGAAAACAAAGATACAAACAAATGCACATAATATATGTACGTATTTTTTTTTTTTTGACCCCGCAGTTTGACATTAAGAATTTACTGTTCTGTTAACCGTGGAGTTCGTTTTTCGTATGTATTGCCGCGAAGAAGCGTAATTACGTTCCGCGTTGTTTTTGTGTGGCACCAGAGCTGTGAAACTTTTGTGTAATAATACACGATTAAGTTTTCAGCCATCTGAGTGTCAAGTTACATAAACGGGTGTCTAATACCCCTGACAGACGAGCACATCGAAAACCTTCAGAACGAACATTTTTAAAAAATCGGCCAATTAGCTCGCGATCTCGTGCCTATCGGCGTGCGCTGGTTCGCCACCCCTTTAAAGGAATTCATTCTGCAGGCCTTTAATGTGCCCGTCTAACTGCAATGTTAGAACGTTGTTATTGACTGTAAAAATCAGGATATAATCACAAGAGCATATCGATGGGAACAGTATATGTATAATCTAGATGACATCGGACACAAAGAAACAAAACTATAATGGCAATTTAAAAAAAAGAAGAGGTGAGTCCTTTTGTGTTTGTCCTCATTTTCGTCCGTTGTCTCCGGTTTTTCAAAAATGTGTAACAAGTCGGCAATTGCGAGAAAGCATGCCCGAACATATATAAAAAATATGCAAGAGTAGAATTTCGTTCCGGGTACAAATTTTGACAGCGTGCTTTTAAACATTCTTAATATGCTGTGCATTACATTTTTGTTTATTAAGGCGTGTTTACGTTTTCTTCCGACTTCGAAATAGAAAGTAAGTTTTCAATTTTCTGTTCTCGACTGATGAGCGCACACCTTTCAGTCAGGAGTTCTTGAGACACCAACGCAACGTCGACGAGCGCCCACGCGCTTTTAACTTCCCTGCCAACGATAGCTGCGGGCGAAACATGGGTGACATTGGTCTTGTATACTGCCTCTCTTTCTGGGGGTGGGGTAACTCAACGATATTACGCCTAAGGCGAGGAAGCGTTGCCCATTCTGGGTCATGCCCTGGACACACAATAACAAGATATACAGGCACGTAACCTTTGTGATGGCTTCCCTTTTAAAACATTGCTGGAAGCTTAAGACGGCCGCAAGCCAGGGAAATGTTCTGGGTCACGCTTTGGCAGGTAAGGACCTAGATACATTAACTACAGTGAGGGAACTTTAATGGTTATTAGCATTTTAAAACCTTTTAAAACCATTAAAAAAAATTAAACGGGGGGGGGGGGGGGTTCGCTCGGCCTGTTTCGATTAGGCACACAAAGCAGGTAGAGGGTGCGTGCGGTCATATGAGCTGGCCCAGCGACCTTCAGGGAGGGTGGCACAAAAGCGATGCGGAGAGTCCCGGTTGAGCTGTTCAAAACTGGGCAGGAACGGACCTGCGCATATCCTACTGTCGCAATGTGGCAGTCGGCTTCAAACCTTAGCATGCCGGAAGCACTCTACGCCGCATATTACCAATTTAAACTATAGTCTCTAGTAGAATAAAAACGGCACGGCATGTAATTTGCCATAGCCTCCTCTATACTCACAAAGCTTGGCAGTTCGACGACGGAGCCATAGAGTGCTCGTTCGCAGATTTAGAGCGCGAGAATCTGGTAGAACAGAGCATCAAAGAGCCATTTCTCGGGGAACCTGGACGTCAGCGCACAGCTTTTGCAGCGGCGAGGTCCCGAAACACACTTGTTCGCTCGGGAAAAGTGTGTTTCGGCGCCTCGCCGCAGCGGGGCGCCAGTCACGTGGCTCTCCTCTCATCCGTTGTTTGCCGCTCGCCTTTTCCATTTCGGTGGTGGCGATCTGCCAGGCTTCGTCAGCATATATAGGAGGCTATGATCTTGCCTTCCGTCGTCCTATGGGTTGCGCGAGCGCGCTCGAGGTGCACGATACGTCGTAAGTTGCCAAAGTTAAGAAGCTGGCGCTGGGTGCGAAACGACTGAAGCTCCTCCCACCCGTTCTCACCTCGTCGGTGACATATTCACCCAACTGAGCCTGGTCATATTGCCATTGACCGTACAGAGTCACGATCCCGGATTTACATAGTCCGCGATAGCGTTGAACGGCTCGGCGAAACGCTGCTCGACTGATTATGCTCACGTTGTTGGTGTTGAAGTCGTAGTCAAGCTTGAATTGGAGCCTGCCCAGTTTTTCCTCGGACTTTTTGCTTTCACCGTCGCCTTCGTTATTCTCCATGTTGTCCTGGAGGTCTTCCATGTCCGGTTGAACCTGCGAAAAAAATGGGACACTTGTCACGAGTGCGGTAGGGGACAGTATGCAACCAGGAGAAATTAAGAATGCGCAAGAGGGACGAAGATACAGGAAGATTTAATAAAGCGAAAGTTCCCTTTTAACGGAGCTCTATTGTACAAACTTACGGTCCGTCCATTCATACATCCACCTGTCCGTCCGCCCGTGCCTTCCGTGCTAAATTTAGCGGGAAAATTGAGGTCACGTTACATCATCGAAATTACGTGACACGACGACTTCAAACTATGAGGTGAATTTCCCCCAACGTACAGCTGAAAAAATATTGTCACGTGACATCAAGTCATAACGTGTCCGGTCACGTGACATTGTGGCGCCACGGCGTTTTCTTTATATCACGTGATGATTATTTTGTTTTTCCATTTCCATGCAGCAAAGGGTTTCGACTGATTGTACATATTCCGTATTGAAGCCAGTTGCTAGAACTTCTAAGTCTTGTTCTGGTCCAAAGTTTGTTTGGAGTGTCCTCCATGTTTTTTCTTTTTCTTTTTCGTCCTAACAGTTGGTTTACTAAGGTCCTGCATTGTGCAGAATCACGTGTCAGAAACCGTAGTCTAATAAAAGTTCCTTTTTGTGCATCTTATCAACGCTGTAACTTGGTTCTTATTTTTTGTGTGTTTCTATGCTTGTCATTATTTGCTAAATACGTGAGTGACTGCCAAGCTTTAGTTTTTTTTATTCAAGTCGTAAAATGTTTAATTTACCCAGTGATTTTCTTGTTTACGCTTTTTATGTTGCAAGTTTGAGTAGATTTTGCATGAATATCTTCAAATAAGTTAACAAATATATTGTCTATTTTTCTGGGTTTTGTTCTTTAGCAACTTCGTTCCAGTCCATTGCTTCGATACATCGGTCCACTTTCCTCTCGGTAATGAATGAGCAATCAATATATTTATTCTTGGTATCTTTAACAAAATCCGCAATACTTGCTGCTAAAAAGTAATGATCAGCTACTTTTTAGGAAATGGCTTGACCCTATCGAGTCCATATGTGTATATGATCTATACACGATTGTGTTAGTTTCGTTCCAGATGTTTCTTCTTTTGTGAACTCATATATCATCAATTCCAATCCGGCTTGTGCTATGTCATCTAGATATTTTTGGTCACTAAACTCTGTTTTCTGATGTCTATGGTAATGTCCCCTACAGCCATTATGTTTGTGTCTTCGTTGTCATTTAACCAATTATTGATATCAATAAATTTATTTATATTACTAGTTTTTTATTGACATATTTATTTTAATATGAAATGCCTCCGTTGAACAGAACATCATTTTATTGTTTTTGGATACCTTCTATTTTTTGTTTACCATAATCATGATTCCTCCTCCATTCCTCTCATCTCTAATATTTAAAAACACCTAAAATTTATTTAGAAAAAAAACTTTCTTCTTCCGGTGTAATATTAGTATCCGAAAATACTAATTCGTCTACAATATCCAAGTAACTTTTTACCAAGCGGTTTATTTCATTGGAATGTTTTCTAAGACTGCGAACATGGGCGCGCAGGAAAACAAAACTCGTTTACAGTATCGTTTTCACTTTCCCACCACTTCTCAAAAGAAGAATATGTTTGTTATCGGCCCATGACAAATCAAATAGGAACAGCAACTAGCAGATGTATCTCTATTCAATTTTTCCAATGTCATCTTCGTCTTCGATTCGAATAGTTTGTCCACCTGCTTTTTTTCGCATATATACAATGAGCAGCCTCCCTTATGCCACACAAACTTGTAACCGAAATATTTTGCTTTTGTTCTCACACACAAAAAAAAATCTTTCGGTTTGACGCGGTCAAGTTTTCTTGCAGATCGACATTATCTGCATCTGTGCCGTTTCTCAGCTTTTGCTTGTTTTGAAGCCACGCGTTGCCAACGATCGTGGCGATTGGTAAGACACACAAATCACCAAAGGAATTTTTTTGGCTCCTCGAGGCGATTACCGGGACGGTCCTTACCTTCTCCTTGTAGGCGTTTCCCAGCAGCTGAACGCCCTTGAGGTCTACGGCGCCCTTGAGTCCCTTCTTGGCGTCCTTCTTGCGTCGCCTGCACCAGCGGCGAAGGCAGCAGAAGCAAATGCAGAGCAGCAGCAGCGCCACCGCGATCAGGATCATCACGATGCCCCATGGGGGAACTGGAGAAGGAAAAATAGCGGGAAGTCAGGATGGGCACCAGCGGAAAACCCATGGGGGAACTGGAGAAGGGCAAAGAGCGGGAAGTCAAAATGGGCACCAGCGGAAAATGCTCTGGTTCATTTGTTGCTTTTAGAAAGAAACACATATAGCACTACGGACAGGGACCACTGGAAGGAGTTAGCAGGACAGTCGATAACTTACAACTGACGGTTTTATGCGAAAAAAATAATGATAGAAGTAAACAAATAACACACACGTCAGTTTCTAGTTGGGGCTATGTCTATCCAACAATTCATTATGGAACTATTCTTAAAAGTGTTTATAATGTTGGAGGGGGTTGTCTTTCTTCAATATGGCGGCATTATATCTCCGTTGCGGAGGAGAAAACCTGGACAGTGAGGCATGGTTGCCGTCCCTGAATATTAAACTAGCACTAGGCGGTGGCATATTAAGATGAGTTGGAACGGGACTCAAGTTATAGGAAGCCGTCACTCTTTCCATTCTCATATCTCCTATGTACTTTTGGTTTTTGTTACAGTGTCCTGTGATCGCCTATCAACAAGGTTGACGCCGTGACCTGGTGCGCCTTGATGAGACATTTTCAACTGATCAAGCTACGCTAGAGAGAGAGAGAGAGAGAGAGAGAGAGAAGACTTGCTAAAGAGAAAATACTAACGTGGGATTTACAGCCAGAGGCCGAACGGCCATCGTTAGCTAGGGGAGGGGGTAGGGATAAAAGCGACGCTAGCGATGCCCTTTGCTAATAAATACATGTCAGCACCATCACCATTATGAACGCCAGGTGTGCGAGATGAGAATTTGATCGACGTGCCCAGGAATCCTGGGTTGAATCCCCACCCCTGCCCGTTTCGATCTGGATGAGCATCGTACTGGCGTGCGGTCGTGTATCACTACTGCGTGGTGGACGTGAAAGACCCCAGGCTAGAGGTTGTACTGCACTACAGCTGAGGGACAAGTCGCCCGTTGAGGCAGGCTAGGTTCAGGCTGTCTAAACATACCACACCCCAATTTGTTGTTACCTGTACCCCCTGTGATGCACAGTCATGTCATTCAACCGACGCCTAGAGAAAGTACCATTCTTCTTCTATCGCAATATGTATAAGAGCTGGACCCATCGTCTTTCTGGTTGTCCCGCATGCATGTAGCGAATAAATTGATATTTAGTTTATTTTCAATATTTGCCAAACATTAACATTAACTGTGGCTTAAGAATGACACCAGAAAAATGAATTTGCAGCGTTTCCACGAATATGTTCTTTATACAGGACTGATGTTTGTTGTGGACCAATTTCTACCTGAAACGGAGATGAGATTTATTTTTACAGTTCTTAGTCCCCTAGCCAAATCGTCGAACAGTATCGTTAGATGTTTCAGTTGATCGTAAAAACATTAACCAGAGAATCAACTTCTCAATTCCTTCAATACTATCTGAAAGAGTCTGAGTAAAAATATATTGATAAAATACATTAACACAGAATGTACGATACACTGCACCGCAGATTTCATAAGCTTCACCTGGTACTCAGAAAAAAAGTTCAAACGAAGAATATTGTTGACGTTTATGTGTGGCACGAACACATCATTATAACAAAAAAAAGTTTATTTCTTGTGAGTTTCTAGAACACTACACGAAACTTTGCTTTTCGCACTCTTGACGAGAGATAATATAAGAAACTTCCTTGTCAGGTAACAGGAACGCAAGTGCCGAAGAGCACCCATAAAAAACACGCCGAAGTAACTTAAGACTGCTTATGTCTAGGAATGCGAAAGCATTATTGTCTCGCAAGTGAAATATTTTCGAGTATTGTTTCTACACGTATTAAAATTGTTTCTGCCTGTATTGTATTCGGTGTGTGTGTATTCGGTGCACACGGCATTCCGGCGATGACATCACACTCCCCCACTGCGCAGACGGGGGCGCCCCTGTCGTCTTCATGGCTTCCGTGACGAAGCATCTGCACTGATGCGTTTTTTTGTGTTTTATTTATGAGGCGCGTCCGCTTTGACCTTGAGCGGCTCGTGCTTGCTCCAGCGGTGATATCACGCTCTCCCACTGCGCAGGTGCGGCGCCCTCGGCGGTTCCACGGCTTCCATGATGAAGCATCTGCGTTGCTCTGCTTTTCTTCGTGATTTACTTGTGAGGCGCGTCCGCTTTGACCTCGAGCGGCGCGCGCTTGATGACGTATTTTTATGGCCATCTTTCGGGCACAACGCCAACGCCTTTTCGAGTAATGGGACATATAAGGCTTCCGCCTTAATGATCGTTGTCTTTCATCCTAACAATGCAACAAATGGCTGTTATTTGTCAGGTCTTCTATTGCGGTAATCGATGGTTATTGGATGCTCCAACAAGAAATATAGATGTGAAATCCGACAAAAAAAGTAAAACAGGAAGCAAAAAAGCAAAAAACCTACTGAGTTTCACTTTAAATTCTACCGCAGCCAACGCTACGTTCCGATGGCCAATTAGGTGGCGTCAAAAGCGCCTCATCACGGCGCCTGTTGTGTTAGAAAGTTTGCTATCACCGGCGAAACCAATCGCGCGCCACAAAAAGAAAAGTGCGGGATTAAGCCCAGCATTCACTGCGCGCGTGATTGGTTGTGCCAATGAGATCAAACGCACTAAGACGCCGCTTTGATTGGGTCCCACCAATCAGAACAGAGTATAGGCAATCTGTTAGAAAGGTAGGCAAAGAACGACACCGTGAAAGTTGGTTGAAAATAAACAACCAATGAGTGGGGGCCTATAGTTCCACTACGCAAACATCAAACATACGGAATTTTCTAAAAGAACAAACATAAAACTAAAATTATAAATGAAAGAGTATTAAGACCAACTATGGAAGGTACTTTGAACCCTTTATAAACACAAAATAAGGAGAGGCGACAAAAACTATTAGGTTCCAGATATATTCAATGGGTTACCAGAAGAGTCAAAAAGAGAAAATCCCATAAAAGGCGAAAGATGTCGCCAAAAAAAATAATCGAAAAAAACTAGGAAAATTAAAACAGGAAAACATGCTAAGAAAGACGTTCCCTATAGGGATACTTTACTAAATTGTATTTTTTAGAGGAAACAAACGACAGTGTCGATAAAATCCGATCTAGTTCCATCGAATATTTAGTCTGCGCAGGTAAAGCCAACACTTCTTTCATGCTTTGGTCGCTGCGGATTACATATGTTACAGAAATAGTGCGGTTTTGGTTTTGTTAATTTAGTTGAACATCCAGAATGTTTTATTGTTAGATTACTTTTAGAGCGCAGCTCTTAGGCGCCCGTTTCCGGCTTGAGCGGCGTCGCGTCGGCGTCGGCGTCGGCGTCGGCGTCGGCGTAACCGCGCGGTGCATGATGGGTAATTTTCCTCGCTAAATTTAGCGGAAAATTTTCCCGCTAAATCTAGCGGAAACATTTTCCCCGCTAAATCTAGCGGAAAAATTTCCCGCTAAATCTAGCGGAAAATTTCCCGCTCAATCTAGCGGAAAATTTTCCCCGCTAAATCTAGCGGAAAATTTCCCTGCTAAATTTAGCGGAAGATTTTCCCTGCTAAATCTAGCGGAAAATTTTCCTCGCTAAATCTAGCGGAAATTTTCCACGCTAAATCTAGCGGAAATTTTCCCTGCTAAATCTAGCGGAAAATGTTTACTGCCAAATCTAGCGGGAAATTTTCCCCGCTAAATTTAGCGGAAAATTTTCCCCGCTAAATCTAGCGGGAAATTTTCCACGCTAAATCTCAGCGGGAAATTTTCCCCGCTAAATCTAGCGGAAAATTTTTACCGCTAAATCTAGCGGAAATTTTCCTCGTAAATCTAGCGGGAAATTTTCCCGCTAAATTTAGCGGAAAATTTTCCCGCTAAATTTAGCGCAAAATTTTCCCCGCTAGATCTAGCGGAAAATTTTCCCCGCTAAATTTAGTGGGGAAAATTTTCCGCTAAATTTCCCGCTAGATTTAGCGGGGAAAATTCCTCGCTAAATCTAGCGGGAAATTTTCCCCGCTAGATTTAGCGTGGAAACTCCCCCTCCTCGAGGTCACGTGACCCCCAGGCCACGTGACCCCCCTCCCTGAGGTCACGTGACCCCCCCCCCCGTGCCTTCCCCTGCTCCTCAAGAGCTGCGCTCTAATTCGGCGTTACAGGGAGTTGTAAACGGCTTTCATTTTTTTGTTTCCTGTACTGTTGCTGCCACGTGTCCCACGCACAAGCCTCCTATAGGTATATTTATTTATTTTTTCAGAATACCCCTAAAGGCCCTCTGTATGAGGGTATTACGTATTGGGGGGAGGGGGGTCGCAAGCAAATACATCATAGTACACAGAAAAAGTATAAAAAGACAATATGAGAACAAGGAATAAAAACGTATCCTAAGTATTAGTATAACTGCGCACGAGCTCTTGGAAGTTAGACGTATCTAGTTCAATTGCGATGTTAGCCGATATGTTGTTCCAGTCGATTATGGTCCGTGGTATGAATGACTGTGCATAACTAGATGAATGACATGTGATGCACGCTACTTTGAATGATGGATCGCGACGTGGAAAGATAATAAGGGGTGTTGAAAAAAGTGAGAATAAAGCTGTAAATTGTAAATAAAGAACTCAAATTTTGTAAAAAAACATTACTCACATACACGTAAAATACAAATTAGTAGCAACTGTTCGTTGACTTAAGCTTCAACGACTATAGTAACCAAAATATTGGTAGAGAAGCAGTGCTCCCGAAAATACCTCCGGTCACCGAGGGGTGGACTTACTTTTAAAGGGGCCCTGCAACCATATTTAAGCGTCTACCTTTTTTGCGGTTCCCACATCTTTTGGGGTTCGGGCAAGCCAGCGGGTACGGAGAGAGTAACTAAATATCAGTGCGTCATATTTTAACCGGTGGACGGGGAATCCTCCTCCACCTACGGGGGCGACCATCGGTGCCGAAAGCGCGCGATGTGTGAAGTCTCTGGTCCTGGCCTTACTACTGGTCAGAGCCGCTAAAAGTTTCTTTGTTTTCGAAATACAAAATATAAGTGGCGCGAACTGTCTTAATTATCTATGAAAGTAGTTTCTGTTCAGTACTTTCATTATAAACAAAACAAAACAAATGCAGTTTATAAAGTACGGAACCAAGAAATGACCCGTCGACATACCCGCCACCAAAGCGGTGGAAAAGGCGGAGCGTACTAGAAAGGGGTAGTGGGATCAGGCACCGTCGAGCGGCGAGCGTAGAAAGGTCCCGGATGTACGTGGCGGCGCTGCGGTCGTATACGGGCTCGATGATCCGACCGGCTCAGAGCGTTCCGGTGGCCTTCGGCGAGCAGGTTTGGCGGTATGGCAGCGCGAAGTGGCACCTGTTCTGAACTGATCTTTACCCCGTGTTTGCTGATCGTTTGTGGCCAATCAAGTGTCCTGCCGAATTAGTGTTTAATCGCGCAGAAAATGCAATGCGAGCCACCTTGGCTGCCTACTTCATACAGCGTATTCATAACATGTCCTAGTGGCGCCCTCTCGAGCCGTCGACACGGAGTGCTGCAGCCGTGAGCACTCCCTGAGCTCACTACCTCTCCTCTAGTTCACGGCCACTCAAGCGACCGTGGACGTCATGAAGGAGGTTATTTTTTGCTTGTTTTTGTAATTTTAATTTGCCTATAGCTTTTGAAATAAAGCGAAATTCGAGAAAAGAAAAGTTTCATTAAGTTACTACGTTCAGTGCGCTCAGGTTTGGTGCAAACTAAAAACCAGTAAAAAAGTTCTTGCAGGGCCTCTTTAAAATAAGTGCCTCTCCCGCTAGTGACGCTAGGCGAGACGATATTCATCTGCACCGGTATGTTCTAAATTGCAGGGAATGCTGTCGCGTACGTGTATTTAGATAAAGTGCGTCATTAAAACGCTGTACGACTGCAGTCCCTTATTTCTGACGTTCAACTGGAATCTCGCGCTGTCGCAAACTCTGTATAACTGTCAGACATTTAAAAAAATGACCTTTTTAATTAGGTTGTTTTGATTCTACAGGTGTGTTTGTAGCATTCGTGAAGGTAGATCTCAGCTGAATAACGTTTTTAAAACAATTTCAATGAACTATAATATTCGAAATTCGGCAAATTCGCGTTGCATTCAACACGCTGCATTTACGCCGTATTTTCCGGGCTATAGTCCGTGGACTACACATGTTGAAAAGTTGAAATTTTACGCTCTACGGACTGTCTACGCGTGCTGACAATACAGTAATTTTCTTTTTCAAGATCACTCATTATAACGAGACGTGACAGAGTTTGTGAATGAAATATTATGTTAATGATGATTTATGTATTATACAAGCTTCGTTGTGAGTTTGGAAATCAGACATTTGCCAAGGGTGTGCCGTGTATGAAAAGATTTTTGTGTCGACTAAGCGCCAGGTGCGGACTATGCACAGCTTGCCGACTATACATCGGGTGCGGACTTCAGCCCGGAAAATACGGTACTCTGAAAATATAACCGAAACGATCTGTTGTTTGAACGAAGCATAACTCTGCCGTCATCATTCGGTGTTCGCAATATCGAGGAACCACAATTAGAGGAACATGACGTGTTCACATTTCTACGAAGAAACAGTGCCTCCTATGGTGATACTTTAGGATTTCGTGGGCACCTGCTTTCATAAAATCTATCTCATTTCAAAATATACTATGGTAGCATTGTGCTTCTGTTCTCTCCTCATACTTCCATATGCAAAACATGTTTGCCACATTGAAGAACTGATACATGATCCTTTCAGAAATTATAGATAGGCTATTTTATCGGCTTTGTTCGATATAAGATCACAATGTATATATTTGAATAGGAAGTAAATCATATAGTTTAATTACAAAAAATAATTTTATTATTCATTACTGTTTCTCATATTTGAACTTCTTGTAGGTAAAGGGGCAAAAAGGTTCCGAGTAGTACTTGATTTTTAATTAATTAATGTCACACACCCCGCTGTAGTTAATGGCTTGACTGTCTAGCTTAAATGAATGTATGATTTGCTTATTGATGCATTTTAGATTAATTTTGTCCCATAAGAAGTATGTTTAATTAATTATATCTGTCTAAATCATGGTAGTGTTGATGAAAAAGCAGACTGCGTGGATGATGCCACAAAGGACACTTTGTTGATTTCAATTTGATCCACCAATAATCTCCTAATGTATATGGTACCTAAGTTAAGGCAGCGTTAATTAAAAATTAAACTACGTGAAAACGCCAAAAAGAAAATTTTGTTGCTACGATTTTTATTTTAGTCAATAAAGATGTTCAATATATTACACGCGCGTATCTATATCAGGGTGGCGGTAATTTAAACACGACGTCGAGATGCCAAAAAATAATATTTATTTTACACGTTAGAAGGGGAACTGATCGCTCGAAGCTCGATTCAGATTTTTCCTAGAACAATAAAAATAAGATCGTAGTCTTAAAAATTGTGCCACAATCTTTAAAATATTTTTATTTATATTTGAAGAGCTTTTTTTATAATATAATTTGCCTAACAAACTGATTAAAAACGCACCAAGTTACTTAATACTTTTTTTAATTGCAGAACGTGGGCTGCTATTGTATGTATAATGTCAAGATATTAGTTTTATAACGATCGAGTTTGTTTCGCACGAAAGTGAAATGATAATGTCAGAAAGAAAAATTAGCGGTCCTGTATAAATGTACACTACAGTAACAGCGGTAGTTGTCACACGTGACGGCGAAGTCTTTGGGCATCGCGTCGTGTTCACGCACCGTGGAGTGCGTGAACAAAAGCTTTCGGGAGAAAATGGGCACGTGACCATTTTGTTACGGCCGCTTTTGTTTTCTTTTGTTCCGAAATGCGTGAAAGTGCGCCTTACGACACGAGCTCTCGGCATTTGCAGAGCTACGGTGGCCTCTTGTTGACGGCTACTTCATCTCATTATTACCGAGGGTACGTGCAGTCGGTATCGGGTACTACCTGAGCCTCCTCTATACTTGTGGGATATGCCAGCTAGCATATCCCACAAGCATGAATAACCAACCTGCTCAGCTTCAGGCAATCACCTCCTCTATGCTTACAAAGGCTGGCAGTTCGACGACAGAGCCATAGAGTGCCCGGTTGCAGATTTGGAGTGCGAGGATGTGGTAGCACAGAGCATTTCTCGGGGAACCTGGACGTCAGCGCACAGCTTTTGCAGCGGCGAGGACCCGAAACATGGTTTTCAAACCCGTCGAGAAACGAAGCCGTAGCGCGAGGAACGCGAGGAGCACGAGCGCACATTCCATAGCTCGGGAGAACTGTGTTTCGGCCTCTCGCCGCAGCGGGGCGCCCGGGACGTGGCAGTCCTTTCATCCGTTGCCTGCCGCTCCACCTTCTCAATTTAGGCGACCGCTTCTCGTGGCGATCTGCCAGGCTTTGCCAGTATAGAGGAGGCTATGGTATTACCAACGAGGTAGAGGGGCTTAGAGCGATAAACTGGTGTCCCGTTCACCAGGGAAAAGTGACACCCTCCTGGCTGCTTGCCATGTTGTACAATTTAGACCACTAGACACGTGGCCGCACGAAATCCTGAGGCTTTTACGCAAAACTGAGCCGAGATTTGTAATACAATCGGTGTAAAAAAACATGATAAACTATTTTTAGATACTGTTAGCCCCAGAGATCAGTGTCTAGCTCCGATAAAAACCCAAAATACAGCACCGCGGCTGGCGGCATCTAGCGGAGGTATTGCGAAGCTGCCCAAGGTTTTGTTGCAAAAGCACAGTTTGGACTTAAAACAAACGAGGCATAACTTATTTCGTTGGTACTGTTATTTAATATCAATATGAAATTATTTGTGCGCGGTACATCGTTCAAATCTAGACTTACAACCATAAGGTCACTTGTCTAGTAAAAAATTTGCAACATGGCGGCGGCCAATTCGGGCTCACTTTCAGCTGCTAGTTTATCGGTCTAAAGCCCTCTGCCTCGTAGAGTAATACAAAGAATGCAATCACTGCCCAAACAGAAGGGCATTGAGGTCACCTAGTCGAAGCGCTGCCGCAGCTCAGTGGTAACGTGCTGGCTTCACACGCAGCGGACCCGAGAGCGAATCCCGCGGGAAGCGGGCGAACTTTTCGATGATTTGGCAACATCGACGACGAACACCCTACGCCCTACTGCGCCATCTAAAGCATCAAGAAATACATCAGCCACAACTGACGTTCTTTCCAGCGATGGGAAGAGCCCATAACAACCATCGGTGTAGAAAATTTATAGGAAAGCAAGTCTCGTATGAGTGGCGTTGCTTAGACAAATCTGCTTAGATTTGTCTAATCCCACCACCTGCGGACCGTCCAGCAAGGGACAACCACAACTGTTTGTTCCCCCATGCTGGACGGTGCGCAGGTGGAGGGACGCAAGAAAGGAAGGTTGGAAAGAGATTCGCTGGAGGCGGCAAATATACATGCTTGCCACAAAAACATTTGCATCAACGTCGCATCGGTGTATACGCAACCGAAAGAGTACAGCTTCATTAACACTATCTAGTTTGTAAATATTAACACGGCGCTTTTTTCCTTTTTTTCCTTTCCTCGTTCGGATTGTGTGGCGGGGGAATGTAACTGTTTTGCTAAGTATTTGGAGAGACGGTGGGCGGGCTTTATCTACTGATTTGGCGGAACGCCGTGTTTTTGTTGAGACGAGGTTAAGCGCGTGCATGGCGATAATAAAGTTGGAAGTATTCAATAAACTTTAGTTGCCAGTTAGCGCTTGTCCTGTGTGCTTCTTCGTCTTTTTGTCCCGTGTTTTTTGCGCTGTTTTCAATAAGAATGTCAATTACAAACTTGCCCAGCAGACCAAGCTTTTACAAGAAGGAAGAGCAGTGGAGCTGTACTATGTGCCGCCATCTATGAACGACGGCGGCAACCAGCCGGTTGTTTGGTTGTCGCCGCCGCTCATAGATGGCGGTAGCTGTCCAAAGGGTTGTGTCGAGATTTATTAGTCCACGGACACGACACTGGGGAAACTAGCCTTTAACAGCTCCTTGTAAAAGCTGTTATCGAAGCCAACCGATGTGGACATCTTTGGCTGTCGCCACTGCAACCACTAAAAAGCTAGGAGTGTGCAAATAGCGGTTCGAGGGGAATAGCGTAGTGCCGTCACACCAACGCGCGCGGCACTGACGTCACGCCGTTACGGTGGCGCTAGTGTCGGCGCATGACTAGAAGCCTCACTCGAATCTGGTTTCGGCCCACCTGCACCGCCCACCCCTGGAGTGGGCAACGGGACTTATTGGTAAAGAGTTTTTATATAGCTTCGACGCTGTTAGGAGAACTGGTCATTTCTTTTGCCGTGATAAGGGATGTGAATGACACGGTCCCGTTCAAATCCAACAGCTATTCGCACACCCCTATGAACGGGAGTGCAGCCAAAGAACAAACCGAATGACACACTTGGGAACCCTGGGACGGGGAAGACGAAACAGAGCCCAACGCGCCACTCTCACTTCTGACAGTATACCCTCTCCAAAAGTCCGTCGAGCAACATTGGCGGTCGCAATTGCTTGTACACGAAGCACGCCATTGGATCCGAGTTTTGTCGAACTCTGACGCAGCGTTCGTGTCCAATAAATAATACATGCTCAGAGTATGTGAGCGAGGAATGGCGGATAGGCGAAGGTGCGGACTTTCGCAAAAAGTCTATTGTACCAAGTGATTTTTGAGCGAAGGAATTGGGTATGTAGTGTGTCTAGATTTGAGAGTGAAGTGTCGATCGTCTGCAAACGTCTCCAAGCCTGGCTCAGCCTTCTCTCTTATTCTCCCTCTCTCCCCGGTGCTGACAAACTGACAGACGCCGCCGAGTTTTCGTCGAAACGAGTGTTTTAATGCGAACGCTTCAAGAAGCCTTAAAAAAGTTATTGCGCGTCAGTGGCGCAGCTGGGGACAGCAAACGCGGAACGACGTCGACCGCCGTGACGATGCACTTTTTGGCGCTGCTTGATTGGGTCCATCGTATCGTACCATTGGATTCAGATTCTATTACTCCGATCTATCAAGTGTCTCAAATAGCAACCAGGCTCTTTAAATCGACCGCAAAATTCGGTTCCTTAACCTATCGCGCTATGATTTTGTGCAGCGTTGCCCACATGTGGTGCATTTTTTCTATAAAATTTGCAAAGAGGGAATTTACTTGAGAAAAAGTAAAAAAAAACAAAAAGGCTTAAACCTATGAAAAATCAGTGAAGTCACCGGTCTTCAAACAATAGGGCGCCCTATTGTTTGAAGATTGGTGGTTTCGCTGCATTGCCATAGGAGTCATGACTTTTTCTTTTTTGAATTTTTCCTCAGGTAAGTTCGCTCTTTGAAAATTTTATATAAAAATGCACAACCTGTGGGCAACGCTGCACAAAATCGTAGCGCGATAGGTTAAGAAACCAAATTTTGCGGTCGATTTAAAGAGCCTAGCTGCTACCTGAGACACCCAGTACATGGCGCGTGGTGAGATCTAAAAATGTTTTACCAGAAAGTAGAACTCTAGCAACGCAGACAGCATGACGACCTTGTAACATACACCTTTCTGGGCCGTATCGCAAATTTTTTAACTACTTTCGGCGTAATCTGCGCTTTGTTCATTTTCAAATTTCAATTTTATGTCAAGAAGAAAAACAAATATCGTCCCAGATACCATACTGCTGGTGACGTACTTATTAAATTCGCTCGCAGCATGTGTTGCGTTAGAATATAGCGAGTGCGCAGTTTGTTTTGCCACGCGTGTGTGTTTTTATTCCTTGTTTTACGGAATAGAATCTACCAGCTGCCAGCAGACACTGCATTCACCACGGAAAATCTCGAAACTTTAAAGCTCCCGAAAATTCCGCGTTATTTCTTCAAAATTTCGCTGAAAAACAAATTACACAGCATAATCGTTTTTTAATCTTTTCATCATCTAGTGAACGTCGACTATACTCCAAAAATTAGAAATCGAAAGAATTGAGAGTCTACAATAGATGCTACATTTCTAATTCTCACCAAAAGATGAACATATCATCATATTATTTTGCTTTATCACAAAATAGATTTTAGCATACAACACTGGAAAAAACATTTTGAGATTAATCAGAACTCCCATCGGTAGGAAGCATTCCGCCCTACATGTGACGCTGCAGTCGCGTCTTCGGACAGGTCGGCGCGGCTACATAAATTTACCGCTTTAACGGCCTCATATTTATTTACCCACGTTTTATTCTACGAGCGTACGTGCTATCCGCAATACGAACACACCCCAGAAGCACCACGTTACACGACGATAAAAAAGCCCGTCTCTCGGTCGTTCGGCCGTTCTAGCAAACACCCCGAATGACTCGATGCACCAGGACCGTTTTTATTATTTCCTACGTTGTTGCCATTCGTCCCTGAAAGCAATGGAAGCCCTATCCTGACTTCCTGCCCTCAAGATCGGACATTAGATGGAGCAGTACGATTGCACTATAAATAGAGCGACCGCCAGCAACCCCACCTAGATCACGAGGCCTTGGAACTAGACGCGTGACGTCACCTACTAGAGGCCAGTGCGGGACGCATGTCGGGCACAGGTACCAGGTCTAGGTTCGGCTGAGATTTGCGTTTCAGTCGCTGAGGACACGATGTGGAAGAGCCGCACGCAGGCGCAGATATTGTTGCGTTCAATCCGTGTCCCTCAATGGCCTACCAAAGGTGACGTAGATGATCTAGAAAGTCGGCCTTGTTATCGAAGAGGCATTGGCAGCACGGAGGTACAAACTGCCGAGCCGTTGGGCTGTGGGCGCGCGAGTGGCTTCTGATCTCCTGCGAAAGAGAGCTACCGCGAATGCCCAGAACGCTTTCCACAAGCAAGTAGACGGACATGGCAGCGCACATAAGCAGCGTATTGTAATGACGCATTGAATGTTGTCGGTTTCGCACGTTTCAGAAACGCCTGTCCGAGCACAATGTCTTCTTTGTCTTCCCAAGCAGATGGCGAAAACTCAGGACCGAGAACTGTCAAAGATTCCATCGCCTTTGTCCAGCGAATGCGACGATAGATACATCGACGAAGATCCCAGACCATGAACTTCGTCGATAGGTCATTCGCGGAGAGTATAATCCATCCACAAGGGCCACGTCGAGGAAAGTTGCGTTCCGGCGATGCAGGCAACTGACGATGCGATTGTAAATAGATTGCTACTTGAGAAACCGCAACTGCGGGAGATGTGTTGCAAAAGGAAATACAAAACAACAACAAGGAGAGATGGTACTTCAGCGGTCAGCTCTTGGCTTGACGAAACCCTCTAGGGGGCACACTTGCCCGTCCACTCGAAATTTATTTTGCCGATTGGTTGACACACTAAGGATGTTTTGATTGCTGGATCCATTTGTAAGAGGTTTATCTATTTTCCTTTACATCTTACGTCAGAGCGGGGCCAAAAGCTCGTTGCAACAAAAACGTACAGACAAAAGAAAAGTGATGCCACGACATATTCCTCAGTCTCAATTGGATTATGCGGAAACACACACATAAAAACACACACAAAAATATTTTATGAGCCAGAGCTTTCCGAGAACATTGATTGACCCCATTGCTCATATCGTTTTCAGCGCTAGGACTTAAAAACAACAACAACAACAGCAACAACTAAAGAGGTAAAAAAAAAGAAAACAGAGGTGAATTTTCGCGTGTTTTTATCCCGTGAATCTGAACATCACGTTCGTTTTCCCCTAAAATATAACTGAAAGGGGAAAAAACACGAAAAAACTTCCGATCAGTCGTTACGTCATACCCAGATGTTCCGGTCGCCAAGCGCGTGTCGCTTGTGTGGGCAGCGGCTGCCATTGCACGCTTGCCAGGTATATTCCCCCACACGGACACTTGCCGTGGAGTCTTTTTCGGACCCTTTTTCATGTTGCAAGAGTGCGGGTGCCTAGTTTTGATAGGCGCTGAAGATGAGCGAGAGCCAAGATTCCGTAAACTCCTCATATGGCGTCACGTTCCGGAAGGAGGTGCTTCAGCGGTCATTTTAAAATACAATACTGCAATCTCCGTGCACTAAACTGAAAAATAAAATGTAGCCTCTATATGCGCGAGGCTGGAGGCCAAATGAAGACGATTTAAAGGCACGCAGAAACGAAATTTTGATTTCGGAAAACTACGCGTAAGTGCTAGGCTACATACCCGAAAGCATCCCTCATAAAGCGATATCTCCAACGGATGTTCGTATTTTTGTGAAAGAAGAGGGCGCTTGAACAAGGCGAAAACGGCCCTTGACGTCACTATTCTCGTTTCCTCCTCTCTTCGCTTTGACTCCGCGAGGACGCGAAGAGGGAAGGAAGCAAGGCCGTTTCCCCTCCTCCTCAACGATTCTGGAGGAAACGCGACGTCGCGATACTAACTCAATCGCATCCTTATTTTACGAAATAAATACGGCAATCCGTTCGACACAACCCTTTATGAGTGGCATTTTGGGGTTTGTGGGGCCCCGTTGAACACTCCTGCTACCTAATTCCGTGAAATCCAAATTTCGGTTCAGCAGCCTTGTAAGTTTTTTTTTCTCGAATACAGAACCGCTTCACCTTCTTTTTAAGACGTAGCGGTTTGCTCACTATTCACAGGCATTGAGCATACCTGCCAGTAGAGGTATGCTCAATAACTTATCGTGAGCTTTACGGTTATCGAAATAAAAAGGATAAAAACAAAATCGAGTGCGTGAAAGGAAGCCAATAAAATTAGGTAGTCAGCAGACGAGCCTGCTCCCCTAAAAGCGTAAAGTGGCATTGTATTAAAGATTTTGCGAGCGTGTCAGGAGCACGATTCCGCGACAATCGCGTGTGTGAAGTTATTCTTAATTTTAAGATAAAGACAAAAATAATTAGAGACTCTTATCTTCACCAAAAATCTGCCAGCGTTTATGGAGATGGGGGAGCAGGAAGTCAGGGAAACCACAATAAAAGAGACAAATTGAAATTTAAAACTAAAAACTGCCTCATATTTTCTTGCATCGACGTTGAACATCACGTTCGAAAAGGCATGAGATGACTTTTTTGCATAGCGCGCTACCTTCTGCAGCATACTACATTTCGCAACACAGAAGTTGTTTTTCTCGGGAAGAGCCAGCAGGAGTGACAACGCCATTTTGGTTGCGATGGCGTCAGTCGTACAAGCAATACACACTTCGCTGCGCTGTCGTGAAAACACTGTCGTGAAAACAACAGCTGGAGCCGCCTGCGCTGATCCTGCAGTTGCTAAATTGTAAATTTTGAAAGTTTTATTTCAAGAAAAATATCTCTTATTTTCTTCTTTTTTTTTCTTTCTCTCTTTCTGTCTTTTTGCAAACTTCACAACGAATATGATGTTTCTGACTCTCTACCTTCGAGTGCTATAAAGGTAACTCTTTACTCTTAAGTGCTCTTTTATTTCTTTTTTAAAAGTACTTTTTGGGAAAAAGAGAACGGTATTTTTAGGCTCAGGTAAATGCAACGCGGAAAGCCTTAACTCCCTGGGAATGTGACGCCAGTGGTTGGGATAAAACGCCAAAGTTAAAAAAAAACTACGACCTGGATAAAGATATTATTAAAGAAACAAAAGCATAATTTCTCTGTAACCCGACGTCCACCAAAACCTAAAATCCTCAAAAGAAGTATTGACATTCTGGGCGCCTGCAAAATTTATTTCTGTGCAAAAAAAGCTCGTTAGAAAGGAATGAAACAATATTATATTTTCTGATGACCAGCGTTTTTCACTGATGTATATCCTACTAGCGTCCGGAATGTAAATTGCTGTTTTGACGATACTAGGCGTAGGTGTACATCGGTGTCATGATTTGGGAAAAGAACAGGAAGAAAGAGAAGTGAAGAAAAAAAGATCGGTATCGCGGCTGCGAGAGGCATTTTAAGCTGAACCAAGAGTCGCGACAATGGGCTGCTCGAATGGTGTGCTACCCGGCTCCGCCCCGGCGTCAGTGTGGTCAACGTAACCGGCTTCGTCCCGGAGTGACCATAAGCGTAACCGGCTCCTTCCCGAGATCAAGGCACCCAGACCCTAGATAACCAACTCCCTTCCGACATCGTGGCACGCACTACTTCATCAACGATCAAGGGGCCTACATTCAAGGGTACCAGCGACCCCAGCTACGATCCCAGGGGTGACTCTACTGCCTACCGAACATGCTTGAAAGATCGAATGTTTTTTCTTTTGCTTTTCTGACGTTGCTTCTTTTTGTCTTATTTATTTCCTGACTTGAATAAATTTTGTATTTATGCAATTGCCTCAGTCTCCCGAGCCTTCCTCCCACGATCCCTGACGAACCTGACAATTTGGCGAGCCTGCCAGGATTGCTGGCCCATTACATCATAGTCATATCTTTTTCCGGACGGCGAGAAGGGTGAGAAAGATCTGTGACGTATTTCAACTGTAGAAACTGACGAGTTAATCGCGGTTGCTAAAGAATTAGGCTATTCAAGGGGTACTACGACAAAAGAGTTCCAACCGGAAGTTGAAGCAAGGTGACTTGGCGTGGATCCTTCTCCCTACACATAAAAACAAGATGATAATGCAGTGGAAAGGACCATTCCTGGTGATGACAATGAAGTTGACTACGAGTTAGAAATGGGAGGTAGGACGAAGACTTTTCACATCAACATGTTAAAGAAGTACGAAGAGAGGGAAGGAAGTCGACAAGAGCAGGCATTTTGCAATGCTGCAGCATACACTCACGAAGTGGACGATTCCAGACATAACACCGAAGAAGACGGTCATATTCCAATGCTGAGTTGGAGAAGGCAGCAAGGGTGGGAGGATGTCGTCAGAAACGGTAAGTAAGAAAGATAAGTTATGCGAGGCACGCGAGTTAATAAAGGACTTCGACGATATCTTTTCTGACCTACCTGGTAGGACAAACCTCATGACATGTGACCTTCAGCTAACCACTGCACAACCGATACAAGTAAGACAGTATCCGCTACCTTTGGTTGTTCAAGATGTAGTCGAGAACGAAATTACAGAGATGCTGAAGTTGGACGTAATAGAGCGGTGTACGCCATCGTACAATGCCCCAGTGATCATTGTGAAGAAGAAAGACGGGTCGAACAGATTTTGTATCGATTACAAACGGCTGAATGACGTCATACATCCTGACGCAGAGCCAATACCGAGAATCGACATGACGTCGGTAAAGGCAGGATAAAAGCGTTTCTTCTCGAAACTTGACGTAGCCCAAGGCTACTGGCAGAGTCTGATGGATGAACAGGCTAAGGAGAACAAGGCTTTTTCGTCGACGAGCGGGCATTATCAGTTCAAGTTTATGCCGTTTAGTCTGAAGACCGCCTCTGCTACGTTTACAAAGCTGATGCGTAAGCTGCTAGATGGGGTGCGAGACACGCATCCCTACATCGACGATATCCTAGTTGCTCCGAGTTCATGGGAGGACCATATAAAGACGCTCAGGACCATTTTTGAACGTCGACGAGCAGCGAACAACACAGTAAAACCGAAGAAATGTCAGATAGGGTTCGAAGAAATTAGTTTTCTTGGACATGATATTGGAATGGGTAATATAGCTCCGGATGCACAAATCATCGAAAGGATCCAAGATGCACCACGACCGCAAACGAAACGCCAAGTTCGTTCGTTTTTCGGCCTAACAGGATTCTGGAGGCAGTTTGTGCCGAACTACGCAGAAGTTGCAGCACCGTTGGTATACCTGACTAGAAAGGGAGCACATAATGGTGTCGAGTGGGGCCCGAGGCAAGAGGAGGCTTTCACAGAGCTGAAAAGACGGTTGGACCAGCCACCAATTCTGCTGTCACCAAATCCTGAGAAGGAATTTGTGTTGGGCACTGATGCGTCAGAAGCAAGTTTGGGGGCAGTGTTACTGCAGGAGAAGGAAGGGATGCTGCACCCAGTAGCATACGCCAGTCGGAAACTGACTAGCTCGGAAAAGAACTTCGCCACCGTGGAAAAGGAATGTCTAGCGCTGGTTTGGGCAGTTGGCCGGTTTAAGCTCGTTTTGTACGGTAGGACATTTCGCAGACTGACCACCAGCCATTGGAATTTCTCAACAAGGCAAGACTCACGAATAGTCGGGTAATGAGATGGAGCATGGCGTTGTAAGATCACAGTTTTAACGTTGAGTATATCGCAGGTAGGGATAACGTGGGAGCAGACTTTTAAGCCGACTCTCGGGTGCCTTTCAAGAGGGAGATAGTTCACTGACCGGAGCCGATTGAGAGGTGCGTGCCTCAAATCGGTACATACGTCAGCAATACCGAGGAGCCACTGTCAGTATCGACTTAGGTTCTAACAGGTCCCAACCTTGGTAGCTGGCCAGTGTTGTCGGTTCTTATAAGTTAGATTTTTTTTATTGTACACTTCTCGGATAAAGTCTTCTGAAGAAGAATAAGTTCGACCTACGACGTGGTGTTTTAGTGTATGATAGAAGAACTAATCAGAGATTCTTCGTTTGTAAATCTTTCTTTCAGTAAAAGTGTGAAATGGTGCGACATTTCGGCAACGGTTGGGTGCTGGCGTGATCGTTGGTACGTGATCGTTGGTGGGTTTTGTTGTGAAAGTGTCGTGACAAAAGCTAGTCTTTCGCGGTTGAAGGTCAGCGGTGTTGTGACGGTACCCTGAACAGAAGAAATGGTCAAGATAGAAGTTTGTTACAAACTTCTCGTGTTCGTGGGGTGATGTCATGATTTGGGAAAAGCTCATACAGAAATTTCGTTTTTCTTAATTATATTTTGATCCAGATAACGCCAAGTTCTCCAAATTTTGCGTTCTATCTCAACAGCTAGTGTCACATTCTCACACAGTTTGCGCTTTCAACGATATGTAGTTTATTTGCCCCGACCAAGAAACACGGTTCTACTTTTTTGGACTTCTCATCTAAAGCTGGAAGACAAGTGGCCCTTTCAGGCAGACTAAGTTCTAGGCTATGTAAACATACACACACCCCCACTTTTTTTGGGGGGGGTGGGGCACTTTTTTATAGTTCGCTCGTGTACCGATACCGGACATCCACTTACTAAAAGCCGCTCCTAATGCCACATCGTGTCCCGTTCCAAAATGAAGCAACAGCTCCTGGTGACAAGATCGTCAGAATTCTTACGTTGCCTGCCGTAGGCCAGCGCGGGGCGCTGATTGGACCCGAGCGCCACGTCAGAGTTCGGCTGCAACTCGCACCGTCGCTGATTGCAGACAAGTCCCAGTCGAACGCCGACGATGCAATTGTGTCCAATCGGCGTTCGCCTCCGGCACGGTATGGAAAGCAACACCGCCTTGTTATCCATACTTCGTGTAACGGCATAAGACAAAGTGTAGCCGACGCTCCCAACCAATAGCACAATGAAGGAGCACCGAAAACACAATGTCACGGCGTTATTAGTGCGGAAGCACTACCCGTCCCACGGAGGGAAGCCGGCGTTGTCTAAAACCGTTGTCTTCAACCGTCAAAAAAAACACAAAAAAAACGGCACTTAATTTTTTATTTTTAATAAAATACAAAGAAAAGCAGAGATACGCTGATGCCTCGTCACGGAAGCAGGCGGGTACTCTCAAGGTCAAAGCGGACACGCTTCAGAAATAAAACCCAAAGAAAAGCACAGCAACGCAGTGCATCGTCACGGAAGCCGTCGTGAAGCCGGCAGGGTTCGCCGCGCACCCGCAGTGGAGGAAACTGATGTCACCGCCGCAGCGCCGTGTGCGATTGGAAGGCGTGGAGCGCATGCTCGTACGAATGCGCTGCGCGTACGAATAGTTTCGCATTCTTGCACGTCAGCAATCTATATGTGTCTCTGCCGAATTTTTTTTTTGTTTCCTTACGTGTTGTGCTGCCATTCGCTAGACTAATCAAGCGTGGCGAACGCGCGGCGACCTTGCGCTGCGCGTTTGTGTTAATAGTGAGCTTTAGTAATGCGTACATGAGCAAACGCAAGCACTCTGCGTTTGCGTTAGCGTTGCGTGCTCCACGTGGCGCGTGCGCGTCGTCGCCATGTGCCAGTCCAAGACGCTGTTTGGACTTCCGCGCACGCGTAGTATGGAGCACACAACTCTAACGCAAACAGACAGCGCTCGTGTTTGCACCCATAAGTAATATTGAAACTCTAGCTAAAAGTTTCTACGATGTCCTCCTAGAGCGTTTTCTTGAGCGCTGACCTACGACGAAGCTAAGAACGAAAGGTGCGGAATGAACTTTTGCAATCCTCGACAGCTGAAGAGACACAGGGCTTCCTCTCACGCTCCTTGCTTCGAGATTAGTTTCTTGTCGCCCTTATCGGCCAATGCCCCAATGGCACAGGGTCCAGAGCGGTTATGAAAGGATCGAGGTTCACACAATGCCTTTCCTATGCTGTCGGAAACAGTGGGAGAATACATTCTACTTTGCTCATTTGCATACCATAGCGAGCCTACAGCGCCAAATCCTCCCCTAGTGGTGCCGGGCACTCTGACGCATGTGCATCGTTCTCTCCACGAATTAATATAACAATCTCAAGGTGAAAAACCTGGGCCCATATCGCTGGCGAAGCCTTAACATACACAAACAGCAGGTAAGTATATATCACCCGTTAAGCCTGTGCCAATAGTTCTTTTATAGCGTACGTTTCAGGAAAACGCCTGTATTTTACGTTGTAAATAAATAAGTGAAGTTGACGAGCACTCGAACAACTTCAACTCATCGCGGCAAAACCAATCGTCTACTTTCTTTTTCCACTCTTCTGCCGCTTCCTTTGTTCTTTCTCTCGGGAGAACAGAACCGATGTGCGCGCTCACAATGTGCAGCGTTCTGCTACCGTCTTTACCCCCCCCCCCCCCCCCCTGCTTGTTTCACACTGTGGGCTTTCGCGCTTGTCCGAGGGAGAAGGCTCCCGTCGACATACCCAAATCCTGTATGATTCGAAAAGACAGCAGAGAAGGCTCTCTCCGCTCCCTGGACTGGCTTTCACGACAATAGACAGCGGCAGTTACTGCCCCCAATTCAAGGCTACTTCGAGGCTGTGAGCGTCCCGCCGTTGCCTCTAGGCAAAGCCTGTGAGCGCTACGGTCACGAGGCTTTCACAGAGTGAGATATATTCACTAATGAAGTATTTGTTGTATAAGAAACTATGGACGATTGCACGCTTAGCGTCCGGACTGACGCCCCATGGGCACCAGCACGCGAAGCCTGCGCGTGAAAGTGACCTTGACAATAGCCTCCTATATAATGACAAAGCCTGGCAATGCGCCACGAAAAGCGACCGTCAAAATGGAAAAGGTGGAGCGGCAGACAACGGATGGGAGAGGATAGCCACGTGACTGGCGCCCCTCTGCGGCGAGACTCCAAAACACACTTCTCCCGAGCGAAAAAGTGTGTTTCGTGTCCTCGCCGCTGCAAAAGCTGTGCGCTGACGTCCAGCTTCCCCGAGAAATGGCTAGTTGGTGCTCTGTGTTACCAGATCCTGGCGCTCCAAATCTGCGACCGGGCACTCTATGGGTCCCTCGTCGAAATGCCAAGCTTTGCGAGTATAGAGTACGCGATGCCTTGACAGTTTTGCATTTGCAGGCGCTTGCCCACACGTGCAGAGACACGGCGGCGGCCAGATGCCCTGCTTGCAATCGTTTATACACGCCTGGAAGCCCGGCTTCAAGGGGCCGCCATCTTGCTGAGTTGGGGTGCACTTGGGCGCGGCCATAATCCGATTACGACGCCTTAGCAAGGCTTCGTAATCAAATTATGACGCGTCCAAGAGCACCCCAATAAGCGAGATGGCGGCACCTAAGGCCGGACTTGCAGACGTGTATAGAATGAGCCCTTCCCCACCGGCGTCCTCCTCGGCGTTGAATGATGGAGCAGGCGTCGCGAGAACTCACTGTGCGTGACGTCGGAGGCCTTGTGCAGCATCTCCTCGAAGATCTGCTCTTCCTCGGCGGCCGCGACCACTGTGGAATTGGGCGGCGCAGGGGCAGCTGCCGCGGCCCCTGCGGTGGCGGCCGCGGGCGAGACCGCAGGCTCGGCGTCAGCCGAGGGCGCGGGCTCGGGCTCCGGCATGGGTGCGGCCCGGGCCTGCAGCGAGGACTTGCGTAGCCGCATCAGCAGGCCGTCGATAGACGAGTCAGCGGCCCAGGCCGAGGAACCAGGCGCCATATCGTCTGCAACACAAGTCGAAGCATCGGTCAGCTCAGGCATAGTTCGTTCCATCGGGTTCTTTACTAAACAGGAAAACGCTGTTTAGAAACAAGTCCACGTTTATCCGCAAAATGTGTGGGAAATGTGCTTGCGTAAGAACCAGATTTGCGTGAGATGAAGCTTCTGCTCATGCAAAGTGGCGACAACAGCGCCACCCCAGGGACGTGACATCGGAGGGTGGATTTGCTGTATAGATATATTACACTTGACGTCAGTCTTAGTTGGGAGTCTTCGAAAACCACAAAACCTAATGTCACCGAGCCGTCTGCTGCGCTGCCCGTGACACTTCCCGCCATTTTCCCTATTCCTTTGCTCGTAAGCGATTTTTCGTGTCAGCATCGCCTTAGGTCTTAGTAAAACGCAGATGCAAGCAGGTAGCTCTCTCGATGACAGAACCCCAGAAGAACGGCCGGGGACATATGTGGGATGATTAAACCCAAGCCTACACCGTTGTCTTTTTAATTTTTTTTCGGACTCGCTTGGCGGCGTTTGCTGGGTTTGTTTTGGCCGCCGCGAACCCGACTTCTTGAGCGCCGGTTAACTCCAAGTGAAGACCGCTATGTGTCATAATCGAGTACCAATCGATGCTCTTTCATGTTCCGGACCTTTCTGGTTGGCGGAGTAGTCCGACTTCTTTGACGTCGTGATTGACACGAAAGAACTCGGCCGATTTCGGAAAGCCCCTCCTTGGCGTCAGCGCGTAAAAAGACATAGGACGAAAGCAGACGAAAGTCACAAATCTGGATTCCGGCTCACAATGTCCAGCCGGAACGTGCGTTGCATCGTGAACTCGTGCAAGCAGCCCATACACTAACTCATTTCTTTACGCTACTTCACGGCGGTGGCACTTCGGCGACGCTTCACGCGCAAACTGTGGGCATTTGGCGAGTACCTGTGACACTTTAAAGGTGTGCGTAGTAGAAGCTGCAAGAGCAAGCTCTGCACTTCAAACGGGCTTGTCGAACACGCGAGCTTGTTCAGTGTGAAAGTAGTTCCCTTTTGCATTAGGGCAAAATAATTGCCTTTCGTAGATGGGCAATGGCCTCAGTTTTTACGTGAGCGCACGTTCGTATGTTGGCAGTGTGTTGGTGCATGTATGCTAAAGTGACTGGATCCTGTGGACGTAGCGCCAAGCTTCCCGCATGTAGTCGTTTCGATTCACGGAATGAACAGTTTCTCATCGACCCCTCCGTTCTCGATGAATCAATCCAACTTCCAGGTGACAGGTTGCTTTACAAAAACATTCCTTGTATATCGAGATTTTGAAAACGAGCGATGTGTCAACGTTCAGCGAGGACTGTATACCAGTCCTCGCTGAAGTATACACCTTTCCATTGCTTATCACCCGGGCAAAAAATGCTGAGTCACTGAGCTGTGGACGCATGCGCAGCGTCTGATCTACCGCACAGAAGAGCAACAGCGCATGCTCACAAGGCGTTCCACTGCCAATCAAACAAACACGGCAGCGCGAAGAAAACTTTGTTTGGAAAGGACTTTACCCGAAATGTAGGCGAGAAAACCGTTTGTAACGATAATACGCATGTTGTGGCCGCTTGGAGCAAGGAAGAATTGGTTTCCCTTCTCTGAAACATTTTGACCAGTGGTACTTAAACGTATTTTTTTAATTGTTTTTCGTTGAAGTATCTTAGAACGAGTTGAAGTCACCGAAAACGATTTTATTGTTCGCATTGCGCACTATTAAAGATAATAATATTATTGTGTAATGTTGGTAACTGGTCGGACTTCGTTGCTCTTTGATTGACCGGAATTTCTGACCTCCATTCCGTGAGTGATAATTCATTTTAAACTATATTTCTTTGTCTGGCAATGACCCTCCCCCCCCCCTTTACATAGTGCACTAACGGGTCCTCAAAGAATAATGAATGAATGAATGAATGGAATGAATGAATGAATGAATGAATGAATGAATGAATGAATATTTATATCCGTATGTAGCGCGCGTTTACTTGTTTCTTCTAGCTCACACTCTTATATTCCGTTCACCCTTAAGCTGATACTACAGCCCAAGCTACAAGCGCGAGCTAGCCCGCGCTCCTGGCCTTGAGACGTGCCTTTCTAGCGCGAGCGCTCGTTCTAGTGACGAACGTTTCAAACCCGAAGTTTCCTGCTCATTGCGGCATCGGCTGCAGTCTCAGTTTAAAGGCCGGTTCAGACACTTGCGTTTGAGTGCGTTTGACTGCGTTGCGTCGAGAACCGAAAGCGAGTCACCGGCACATCTGTGCTTCGTATGAAGCGTGGAATCCAATTCAAGGAATCATCTTGGAACGCGATATAAGCAGTAGGAATGTCCTGGTTTCTCGCTTCCGCAACGCAGTCAAACGCAGTCAAACGCAACTGTCTGAACCAGGCTTAAGAGTGAACGGAGTATATCTCGTCCGGGTTTATGATCGATAGTATTGAAATAAATGAATAATAAATAAATTAATAGAGCATAATCACTGACAGTTTCATGATCCTACAACAGTCAAAAGTTTGAAGTACCGGAATATGACGAACTTGTCGCAAAATAAACTTTCTCTGGGGGAAAAGAAATAGCGCAGTTTTTACTTCACCAGTGACATTTCTATTTCGGAGCGGTTGCGCAGAAGGTGCATATTTCTGTCATCGAGCCCGAAATAGAAGCACCTTTCGGAATTGCTCCTAGAGATGCTACACTTCGTAAAACTTACTTTTAATTTTTCTTTTAATACCCCGGGGGGAGAGGACACGCTATTTACGGAATGAACTTCTCAAAACCAAAGTACGCTTTGAGAGCAACATTTACGCCCCTACACTCATTTTGAGTTGGGTGCGTTTGTGAAACATGCTCCGATTTCGCAGTCGAGGTTTCGAAACAGGAGTACCCTCTGGAATGGCCCCAACTCTCCCGAAGGGTGAACAAACTGCGTCAGAGGAGCCGGCTTGTCATGCTGCGGCTTGTCACGCTGCCGAGAAAACGAGCGGACGGGAGGTTCATTGCCGTCACGGCGTTCAACCCCGCGTCTGCTTTGGTTTCCATCATCGACTGTCTGACTGTAGAGCGACCGCAGCAAAAAAGAGCCGCCCGCCGCACCCATCTCCGCCGCTCTGCCACCGTGAGGATCGCGACAGGCATGACACCTTCAGAGCCGTATATGTAGAGAGTTTGGTCATTCATTGGTAAGAATAGGGCGAAAATAAGGGTACGTCGTTGGCCGTGACTGTTTCAATAACCTTGGGAGCGCCGATTGACATCTCTTGTGATCCACACCTAGCAACGAATGTTCCCCTAGCGCAGGCAGCGAGCTCAACAAATACCCTCCAATCATAATTTTTAGGTAAGGATGTTTTCGAGTACTTTAGTTCAGCAAGTTAAAGTTGAAATTTGCGACTCCTTGTAACTGCATGGGCAACACGCGCGACGTTGGCGTCGCAGCGGCATTGAGAGGGCACTCGATCTCTTTTTTGATTGCAATCGCAGCCGCAGCAACCAGCGAGAGAACGGTTAAAGCCGTGGGCACGGCTCCGTGGGAATTTCGACCTTAACCCAGAACGCGCACTTCATGTTTCAGAAAACTTTTCTGATCAATGCCACCTTTTCTTGTTCAGTAAACGCTCCGAAACTCCCTATTTCCAGCATTCTCTTACAATTACCTATTCACGCAATTTCAACCTCATGAAAAAAAAAAATATATATATATTTGAGTTGCGGTGCGCGGTTTTTCTAAGCTCATTTCGGCTTCATTTTAATTCGCAGGATCATCACGGGAGGAATATCTGGCGCTTGCGGAGGGGCGACGCTTTCGGCGCTCCACCCCGGCTCTCGCCGGCTTCTCCCACTGACCAAACTCTCCCAATATACGGCTCTGGACACCTTGATGACGTCATCCAGCGGAATTCGAGGAGTCATTTTTGACAATGCGGTAAACGTGTCAGTCGAAAACGCGCTCTAGGCACCATATGTATATCAAATAAAAAAATATACGTCCATAATTTCAAAACAACAACAACAACAACAACAAAACAGGGCAGGTATATGAAATGCACGTTGTTTAGGCGAATAAAAACAAAACTGTTTTGCAGAAAAATGTTGTGGCGCCTGATCATTTAATAATGCTGTACATTCCTGGAGAGGTATGGCAGAATATATTTTACCCACAGAGACGTACACGGGACGTTCTGTCTACAATTTCCAGCGTTAACATATCTGTAGTTACCGACACGGCTCGCAGGGCGTCGCGAGCATATTATTATCCCTGCGCAGCCAATGGGATTGCAGCATCAGCCGACGAAAACGCAGGAGAACCAATCACAAAGCGAGAAGCGTGATCATGAGAGGCCACATTTTATACGTTTCTCAAGCTTTTAGTGACTACATAATTAAGCCAGCCTACCTGCAATTGTTGTTTTGCTCTGGTAGAGGAGGCGTTATTTTAACTAATCGAGAGCCCTAATTATATATGTGACCTCTAGGAGCGAGAGTTCGCAATAGAGAACATAGGTAGCGAGGCTCAACGTTTAAAAGTTTGTCAACAACATACAAAGTGTCGAGGTGTCCCCGACAAAGAAATACCTCGAAGCAGCAAAATGCCTCGGTCTATTTCTATCTAAATGGCCATCGTACTGGTACGTGTTCGTGCGTCACTAATATGTGACGTAATCGTTCAAGCCCACAGCGCGCAGTCGTGCCGCACCTCCTAAATTTCTCGTCTACAGAATAAACCGGTATCGCCATACCTTAGAGGCAGACCGGCCTCACGCTATCCGTTAACACTCGCGTCTAAGTTGCCTCGCTTTTTACCACCGCTCATCGAAATTGTCATTAAAGCGATGTACAAATTAAGAAACGAAGAGCGTGGTGTGCGTCGAGCATTTGATTATGTCACCCCCATCGAGATTAAGACATTATTTGATATGAGCGCCGATTAAGAAATCACGAAGCAGGACGCGCTAACGTAACAAGCTCTCAGGGACTGGAGTGTATATTTTTATTACCTTTTATTTGTGCGCAATACTACCCAAAAATCCAATGCTCCCTTGTTTTAAACAGGTCACACGTTGGACGAGGCGTTAAGGCGCCGCAGGAATTCAAAACTAGGTTTAGGACCGGTCGACTGTCATGTACGGCCATGGACTTTAATAGCAAGCTATTAACCTAACCCCTACAAGATCACACTTGTATGCACACTGTATATCTTTAGGTTTCAAAGATAAAAAGAAAAATGAGCACGTCTCATGTCACAATAACGAGCACCTTTAGGATTCTCACGCGAACAAAAAAAAAAAAAAAAAGAGGCGGGAATATTCAGCCAGACTTCAACTGCGAAATGTAGCATTTGTTTCAGGGTGCCTTTCCATAGGCAACAAAATACGAGGCAACTCAGAGCTGTTTGTTTTCTACTTAACGTTGGGAAGAGCGCTTAGTACTAGCATTCCTTTCACGGCGACTTCCAGAGAGCCAAGGAATACGCAATCGCACAGCCTGTCACGGTCGTCCGCACTGACCTGTAAAGCTTCTTAGTGTAGGTTAGGAGTGATTGTTAGCAGTAGCGTATCTACACTGACCTATATTGCTATTATTGAAGCAATCGTATAGCGCATTACAGGTAAAACGTCGTAGTATAGAAGAACGCGTGAAAACACGAGTCTTCCCACGAAGCCTGGCCAAGGCACTTCGACGAGGCCACGGATTCACTCGATGATGCGATGAATGTTCAAACGAAGTTTTTGTTTTTTCACACAGCAAAAGAATTTCGCATTCAATGAGCGCAACTTCAAGGAGAACAAGTATCAGGCCTATAAATGAGGAATTAATAGACGGGTAAGTAAATGGGCGTGAACCGAAACAATCAGGACACATAGAGAAAATTCACGTCCTTCCAAAAGGTGCGAGAACAGCGTGTATATTTTTTCTTCTGAAAAATTAAACTACACGTTGCCGAATGCCCAGTCTTCTCCTCAAATGTAGCGGTAGTTGTCTGAACAAGACGTCAAGGTATCAGAACTAGCCGTCACGTTAGTCAAAAGTTAACCGATTTTATAAAACTTTAAAAATGGGAAAATGAGGACCGATCCCGGTAATTGATGCCTTTTATCGTCCCATGTATTTCCGGGCTTCGTGGACGAGCCATTTTTCATTTAAAAAATTTCTCAAAATTGCGTATAAATCTAGAATAAGGTAACAGTGAGTTCTGAGGATTTCACATGTGGTCTTGACCACTAGAGCCAAATTTTGGTGCAGAGTGAGCAGTCCGAAACAGGTGATTTATTTTAGAGGTAAAACAACAACAACATTTTTTTTTGAGGGAAGGGGGGCATGAAGCTTGAAAAACAATGTTAGGGCTATTTGGTGCACCGAGTTAATTATTCTATAATCGAACAGAACACAGAGCGCCAAGCTTATTTATGTTCACGAACTCCCGCGTGTTGTCTTTGTTTAACTCTCTATGATGCTTGCCGTTTGTAGCCGAGCAAAATGCATCATTGCTTATACCACTAGGAAGTGGCCTTAAGGACAGCATTGCGAGTTAGTGTTATTACTCAATAAACGTCCTCGAACGATCCGTGGTATATGATGCGCCTACACTCTAAAAATTTTCTGGTCAAAAAGAACTGTTAGGGGTCCATCGGCACGTTCTTCAACTTAAAAAAAAAGTTCGTTTAAGCACCTCCTAAAAGTGCTATTCGTGAAACACCTATAAGGGGTACTTTTAAGCTCCTTTTCTTATGCGATATAGTTCTGCATCGCGCAATTACCTTTCTAGCGCGCCAGGGGGCGATAGTGATTGACGGAAAACCGTTCTTCAGGAGCCAAAATAGTTCTTGTTTTGTCCAAGAACCTTTCGAGAGCAGATTTCTTTTAGAGTGTACCTTCCCTACATGTAGACCAGGCACAATAGGAGCGTAGCCCCCCCGAAATTTCCATTTTGCTGGGACCTCATCTGATACACATTATGTAGGCCCCCATCTCTCGTGCCTATGTAGCAAGACGTAGCTCACGGTATTGCTAGCAGACGGACGCGAGACGTAGCTGGGAAAACGGAGCAGGTGTATCTGTCAATCCGACCTCGTTGATGGCTGCCAATGCCGTCAAACGTGAAACAGAAAGCGATCGGGATGGCTCTGGCGTATCGGCCCCAAGCCAGCAATTACCCACGGTAGGATCGACCCAGATGTAGCCATGGCGACGTAACTCGCACGGAACATACCGGTAGCTGTAACCCGACAGGGAAAGACAAAATATTGACTCTGCTCCCTTGCGCCGGATATTCCTCGTGTCTGGCTAACGCTACGAAAACGGCTTAAGTGTGCGGACTACATATTGCGCCATTTGTCAGCTCGTTGCATATCAGGTTACAGAAGACGACCCTATTCTACGACTGTTGTGGGTTCTCTTCGTAGATCTTCTAAGCAGGTTTGTGAGTCATATATAATTGCTCGGGAGACTGTCTTTTTCTTGAATGGTGCACAATAAAAATATATTTACGCAAATTATGTGTCTTACGTAACGGACTGAGCTATTTATTCAATACACAACGGACTGAGCTATCCATTCAACAGCTTGCGGGCCTCGAAACAGGCCCTGAAAGGACGCGGAGAGGGCTTGGAAAAAGGAGGGACGGGGGGGGGGGGGGGGAGAGGAAAGGGAGGGAAGCGGGTTTAACCGGGGAAAACTATTTTCGGGACAGGGAGCGAACAATACCTCGGCGTCTATCACCGCTTTCTCAATCTTCGTTCGCCTGCTTGAAAACCTTGAACAGAAAGGCAATTTTAAGATTTTCCCCGAAAATGTTCATTCACGTTTTTTATTTATTTATTATTTTTTTTCAACACCTTCTACACTATTAATAGCCTTGGTATCCCGCACTACGAATAAATTAGAAATTTTCGCTTCGACATAAAGAGAAAACGTATATTAACACCATTATATTTTCGATTGATCCCCTCCCCCTTTTTGGCTTTTAATGTCGATTCTACATCTCTGAAACCCTCTGCACACGTTGCCATAGTTGGGACGAAATTAGAACATGCGTAACTAGTATGCATGCATAAACTTTCCATACCTTACAGGTGATCTAGAATAAACTCATACTGGGCAAGCTCGCCTTACGAGTATAACCTTCCGGTACTGTTGACCTGATGACAGCCTTGAACTAAAAGACCATTTATCTCTGGATTCTTTATGCCGACCACTGGCTCATAAGTAAATTTCCCTTTTAAGTACAGGCTTCATTTCACAAATTATCTAAGCCTGTCATTAATCCTACCACCGTATGGAATGTCCCCTTTAATTCACCACCGAGCAAAATGTAGCCAATTATTCTCCAAAAATGCTATCTTTTTTTTCTTTTTCCCCACTTTTTTTCTATTTTTCCATTTTTTTCCGGTGGCTTATGTGAACTGGAACGACAAACCTGAAGCCCTCTCAGCCTCGTTATCTTGCTAATCTGCTTTCACGTGTTACGCTCTTACATCAGAATTACGAAATATTCCCCAAATCACTGACGTGAAACACGCTTCCATCATCTTTAATGACACTAAATCATCACTCTGATTACTTAAAAAAGCCATACTTTGTTAATACTGGCCCGACTGTTTATATTTTGATAACATTTTATGTGTTAGTATTATCTTTATATTATCAGCTTTTTCGCCTTCCCAGATTTTTTGAAGGTAATAGAAATTAATGAAAGGCTGTTTAATGCACAAAACTAAACTGAAGGAACTTTTTAATTTTTAGAATTTCTTAAATAACATGATTTTTTGTGCGATTATCTTCCGGATCACGTTGTTTTATAATTGGACAGCATTTAACATAAATGCTGCCCGACTATAACAATAAAAACATTGAACATCCGCACATTTTTTATGCGGCTTTGAAAAGCTTGCGATTTGTGCTTGGTACCAAGATTTCGGAGGTATATAAAAATTAGCGAAGGGAGGTTGCTTTCGTTTCAAATTTATTAATTCTGTAAATAAAACCAATAGTTTACTAAAAGGTACACATAACATGAAAGTACTTAGTTCGTTTTCTGCGAACTGTGTTTTCTTAGGGGCGACAGCATTGGTCCCTAACAGGCTGCGGACTCTTTATTTTCAATATTGCCGTGGTGGGTCATGCCAATATTGTTGGTATGACAGCAATATAACGTTTGTTTTTGCACTAAATTATGCTTGTACGCAGACATATTTGCCAACAGAAACTAGGCGCGCTGCGTATGAATAGAAGCCCGTGTTTGTAAGCGGAAAGCCTCTGCAGAATCCAGAAGCGCAAAGTTACTTCAGAAGCATCAGTTACTGTGAATAATGGGAGGGTCACAAAGAAGGGCACATGTGATGGAAAGTTGGCGAATACAGTCATCAAAACAACGCTAGGGTTGAGAAGCGGCAAAGAAAAGGACTATGTTTTGTTCAATTTTTTTGATCAGGGTTTTGAGTTTTGGTATTAGGGGATGTATATTAACAGCTTAGGGATAACTTGTGAGGGAAGGGGCGACGAAAAACTTACAGGAATAATTAAACACGAAATTTGATAAACGAGCGAACAAACCTCCGAACATCAGTAGTGATTCAAACATCGTAATATTCGGTATCGTTTGTCCAGATACTGATGTATTTACAATGGTTGCATAAACTTAGAAGCAGTCTAGAGTGACCGGTGCGTTCATCGACACCAACTGCTTTACGCCACGTCAAGAACGAAAAAAAAACAACGCGGAATATCCAATTCAAGATTTCAGCTTTTATCTATCAATCAGTCAGAGCTGAAAAGATCTACATTTGTGGACAATAGTTGTAAATACTAAAAGTTTAAACTTTCCGGTTTAACGCACACTTCAACTGCTTTTATACTCGTTCACTATGTAACGTTTCACCCTTTGTTTACAGCGAAGCTGCTCATAGCTAGGGTTCCATGGATTCTTCGTGTGCAGTAACTAAAAACTCTGCGCTCACACCGCCTCACGCGCCACACGCGCACGCCTTCCCCGTATAAAAGATTCGAAGTAAATAACCAAAATAAAGCGTTGACGAACGCCTGTGCAAGATGCCATTTGTTTTAGGCTTTTGCTTTAGAACAGTTACTGCTGCAGCAGCCAGCACGTGTGGCGCGTGGAACACCCCTTCCTGCATTCCCCTTGATGCTTGGGTAATATAGCAATAGGTCTATTCAATAGATTAGTTATGGATAGGGACCATTTTCAAGATCAGTACACTCTCAGGCAGATAATAAAGGTTTCTCAAATATTTGCCGCTGTGCGACCCGCGTCGGCCACGTCTACGCTCGCACTGTCCTCTTTTTGTCGTCGTTCCAAGCCGCTTGCGTGCCTAGTTTCCTTTCCTTCCGCTTTCCCGGGGTGGCGGTCCCGTCGCGCGTGTCTACTTTCCGTCGGGTGGCAGTCCCGTCGTGCGTGTCTAGTTTCCTCCGGCTCCTCGGGGCGACTCTGGGTGGAATGGCTCATGATGTTTTGGACCCGGTAGCTGTGTAGCGCTATCGAAACTCCGAACCTCGACATCTGTCCATGAACTTGTGTGTTCAGGTGCCAACAGGGTGGTTGGGTTATTACAAACTAATGTTAATGTTTGTGTCTTGTGTTCTTTTGCATACGTTTGCCTTTAGTGAGATCACACAGTAATGCTTCGTCGATATCAACATCTCCATTTCCACACAGTTGTCCCTAATATGATTTGCCCATACTAACGAGACGAAATGTATGTATTTATCAACAAATAGTATGTCTATACACAGCGGGATATCCACATTAACGTGTTCCGTATTAAGGAGACAGAAATATATATATATATTTCTTTCTTACTTATCGTGTTCTTGTAGATGTGCACCAATCAAAATACCATTGTGCTTGTGTTTGGACACACTAATTAAGGGACATCATCGTATTATTACTAATATTATTACCAAAATACTTTCCTTAACGAATATACATTTTGGTGTGGAAATCGCGCAACACTATTGAAAAAGTCGAACTACGAATAGCGCCAAAAGCTCGAAGGTTCGGCAAACCAATCGAAACCCAGAGGTGGAACAAAAGTTTCGCAACATGCCTATCTGGCATCGAGCAACGCTTCTTTTCTTGGACTGGCTCGGAAACGAATGGAACTGGAAACGGGAGCGGACGCGCGCATAGACGGCAGTGCCGTGTTCTCGTATTTCGGATTGTCGGCAGCGTCACCCGAGACGCAGCAGCCGCGAATACCTCCATCCAGCTACAGTTTCTCTTCACCGACACGTGCGCTTTGACATGTAACTCTAGGTACGCTGTTATCCGACAGTGAAGAAATGTGGTAAAAAAAAAAAGAAACGCGGAATGATGAGGAGCGCCGTGAAGGAGCATTTTTGGCGCTTCTTGATTATGTCCATGGAATGGTAGCGCCGATTGCGGTAGGGCTGACAGTAAAACGGAGTAGAATTTCGTCATAGCCTCCTATTTACTGACAGAGCTTGGCAGATCGCCACGAGAAGCGGCCGCCGAAATAGAAAAGGCGGAGCTGCAGACAAGGGATGAGAGGAGAGCCACGTGACTTGCACCCCGCTGCGGCGAGACGCCGAAACACACTTCTCCCGACAGAATAATTGTGTTTCGGGTCCTCGCCGCTGCCAAAGCTGCGCGTTGACGTCCAGGTTCCCCAAGAAATGGCTCTTTGATGCTCTGTGTTAGTAGGTCCACGCTCTCCATATCTGCCACCGGGCACTCTATGGCTCCGTCGTCGAACTGCCAGGTTTTGTGAGTACAGCGGAGGCTATGGTTTCATTCATGTTTGCTTTAGTTTTTATTTTTTTAGGTTCAAGATTGAACGCCCTTCACGTGTCTTGTATCGATTGTTTTTGCTTCTCTTCCAGAGTGCCAGTCGCAATCACAAACAGGATATCTAAAAGATCTAGTAAAACTGCGGGCGTTTTGCATAGTGTAGATACAGGCCATCGAAAAAAAAGTAGTGTTCGCTTCCTCTTGGAACTCAAAATATTTCTTTATATGAAAATTGGAAATGAGCAATTGAAACGAGAAACTCTTTACGTTGTCTCGGTATTTTGGAAGAAACAAAAACGAGCTCTCAACTTGCTCATCCGTCCTTGGCCCAAGCCAATTAGGTTCGGGTGAAAGGAGAGCTAAAAAATATACTATGCTCTGGATGCAACGCTTGATAAATTTGTATCGGTGATAGTCCAAGGCTCTCGCACTGTGGTAGGCTCAACACAAAGAGTCATATTGTGTATGAATCTTAATATGTAACTAATCGCGCGTGGTTCTTTGAAAGACAATCGATAACGGGTTAAGAGCTTGATTATAAAAGAACCTAGGTGTACGAAGGGTGAAAAATAAGTTTTGCCTGCTAGGCTGTAACTTCTTTATTCAGTGATGTTATTGAAATATGTTACCATCACACGAAAGTTCAGAATCTCCTCCTTCATACGAGCACATAGCGTTTTTCAGTATGGCTCCCACCGGCGGCCATGCACTTCCGCTCCTTGTGTACTACTCTGTCGGCGAGACTAACGCTGCGCTAAAAAGAGCTGCAGTTCCAACATGATTTGCCTCATTCATCTTACAGCCCGGACCTCGCGCCATCAGACTTTTGACTGCTTTCAAAGATAAATGAACATATGGAGGGTACGCGGTTCGCGTCCGACGACGAGGTTACCGATGCAGTGCGCCGTTGGTGTCGTCAACAGCCCCCTCAATCATCTACGACGTCCCTGGGAGAGTAGTCCACAGGTAGCGGAAGTGCATTGCTGTCGGTGGGGACTATATCTAAAAATTATGTGCTCCTGGGAATGAAGAGATTCCAAACTTTCAATGGAATGTACCATCTTTCAATTGCATCGCTGAATAACAACGTTACAACCTATGAGGCAAAACTTGTTGATCACCACTCGTATAATGCAAACGGTTAAGTTGTTTAGTGTTGATTAATTAGAGACAAACATGGTGTATAGTTATCACCGGCTAGACCAATTAAAGACAGGTAATAATTGATTTGTGCGGATGACTGCAAGACAGGTGTTAACAGTCAACGCGCCATTATCCTGAGCTTTATCCTGTCCCACAGTGTTTGTAGGTCTTCCAGCCTTTCACTGCCCTCTTACTAATGGTGAAACAAAGTACGGTTACCCTTTCCGGTAGCGAAATAACGATTTAGTTATTTTACGTAAAAAAAGAACGCGTAATGTATTTTTGTTACCGGGTTGACCGTGTAACGAGTGACGGTGATCAGTAACTCTCTTGGCAGGGCGTGTACAACGCAAGGTACCCAACTTTGGTTTCACCCCGACTCCCGGAAGCGACTGCGACGACTAACGAATGCCAGTTCAACGATATGTGGAAATGCAGCCGCGCTTATCGCCGCACAAATGGATTGATTCTTACAGGGATGAACGGTTTTCCCGAGGCAAGCCTCGAACTGACAATGAACAACGATGCCCGTTCGGTTGACCTTTTCTGGCGTTCTCTTCCCGCATTGGAGTAGTTTAAAGTGATAGCTAGGTATAGGAAGCCACCGCGAACCTTTCTTGCTCATGGTGACTGAACCGCATGACGCCGCAGTGTCACATGACGTGAAGAGACACGTGGTGTCTCGTGACGTCACAGAGTCGCGTGTCGTTATGGTATTACGTCACGGAACGTCACGTGGCAGACACCAGACATCATGGCGTCGCGGAACACCATGCTGATTTCTCCGCTTAATTTCGCGGGAAAATTGATGTCACTTGAGCTGGCGTCATGTGATGTCATGGTAGCACCTGATACCACGTCATAAGACCTTGACGTCAATGTCCCCGCTAGATTCAGTAGAAAATTAACGTGGCATGACCTGACGTTATGTGACGTTAGGTCACGGTACACCGTGGCGGTACGGCGTCAAATGCGGGAAATTATTAACTAATATCTTCTTCACTCCCCGAAACGAGTGTTTAATTTGTTCCTAACAATTTTATACGATTACTCCAATAACGCTGGACTGCACATTGCATCCCATCTATTATAGGGCTGAAAATGAAGGTGGTTGGTAAGTAAGTAGGGCAGGCGCGGCGGAACTTTAGAGAAAATGATTTCAACAGAAAGTGAAGCTCGTTAGAAAAGCACTATAGAACCTTTCATTGTATTCGACGGTGCGTCTAATCTAGGCGAGTTATTTTCTTGATTAGTTTGACCCCAGCAATATGAAACAATTGCACACTTGAATGCGAGAGCCGCTGTTGCACTATTTACTAAGTCAAAGTCAGGATGCGTGAAAGCTGGTTGAAGACTCTTTAATCTATGAGAATACCAAGACAGGGGACAAATCGAAACAACAGAAAGATTCGTATATCGCTTGTACCCTGTGTACACATGCCAAAGGATAAAATTCTGCATCTTGACCTAGGAAGCTCACAATTCTCACTGTTCTGCGTATCATTTTCGGCAAAGTATATCTACAAACGTCAGTTCAATGCGGTAAAGGTTAAATGAACTCAACTGGCCCACGAGAAAATTTACGGACTTAAGTTGAGCCATGGCTGAGTCTAGCCGAAAAACGTATGATAAACAACGGTACAAAATATTTGAACCTCGTCCTTTCTTTCTGAAGTAGAACTTGCTCTTCGGATCGACCTCCCACGCGGTGAAGTGGGACGACCAAGCGCAAGTTCACCCGCTTAATTTAGCGGCCTTACAACCTGTTCAATGGTGTGGGTCCACTAAACCTCAGTGGAGTGCGAGCCAGCACTGCAATCAACACTGAAATTTCCCCATGAGAGTAGATACATCCAGGATACGACCCGCCCATCCGCGGACCAAGAACGCGTTCTCACGTTCTACGGGATTTGTCGGATCTACTTAGAAGCACTTTCACTGGGGAAGGGCTGAAGGCTCTTCACTTCCTTTTCACAATCTCCCATTGCGGACGTGTATGCGGAGAGCAGGTTGTCTGCTTCTTGCACAAAATTTGCGGTGACGTCAGAACGACCCCGAGCTCTGATTGGCTTTGATGGAAAGGATAGTGGGTAGACCTCAATGCTAGATGCCTTAGAGGTCTACGCGCTATATGTGACTATCAATCAGCCAATAATAGCTCGGCGTTCTGGCATCATCGCAACCGGTTGGCAAGAAGCAGACGAACTACGGTCTGGCATAGGATTGGAGTGTCTTTTTGTTTTCTAAGTCAACTTTTATTCTCACCTGTTCACACGAAATGAAGCGTGGAGAATTTCAGCTAGGGGTTATCACGAACACAATTTAACGAGGAGTATCTTTATCGATTCCAACTATTCCGACCCTAAATAAGATTATGGGCAATCTCACCAAGAGCTTCACGAAGTGCAAAGTTGAAAAGTTGGTTTTGTATCTATTCAAAGCTATACAAGAAAACAAAAACACACCAAAAACACACAAAAAAAACTATAGGATCCTGAACGAATTATAAAAAGAAACTTTAACCAATAGTAGCCCCACTACCAACAGTGTAGAGTGAGGCTACGATTTATGGCTCTCTGGAACATGGGTGAGATATAAAGAGTAGTCCGAAGCTAGAAATAACTGCCTAGAACCAAGAATAACGCACAACGCTTCTTAATAGCAGCAGCGGAAGTATTGGTTTTTTAAGGCTGCAGTGTATACTCATAAATAAAATCGTTAACGCAAAAAAGAAAAAAGATGTATGGCACAATTTAACATTTATAATTATAGGCCTGATCCAAACACCCTCCCCCACCACGATGGCTAAACTCGTGACCGTTAGAAGCTGCCAGATAGTCGTCATGGTCCCACCGCAACGGACACTGCTGCTCAAAAATTCCAGTAATGCACCACAGAAATCAGTCAACGAGAGATATGAAAAAAAACAAAAACTTAAAACGAATGCAGGGGTGTCTTCGGTTAAATACATATACTCTAATGAAAAAAGGAAGCAAAATACCATTACTCGTGACTCGCTCAAAACGTAACTATGCACGTCGCTCGTCGATGAGATTAAGAATTAACAAGTTAATTAAGTTGAAAAGTACTGGGTTGCTTGTAGTCACATTGAATGTGTCTGTTTCCCGAAGCAGAGAGCTGCCTTCCAGTGTTTCGAGTCCTCAATAATTTATCGCTTTTTAACACTTTCATGAACATTTTGAATAAACCCTCACCCTGCGGTATTTTCATTGGAAGAATCACCTAATGGATTAGTGTGGCTGCGATGGTCAGTATTTCTTGTGCATGTGTGAAGGACGATAGCTACTTGACATAGCGTGTTACTGCCGCAATTATTTGCGTGTTTTAGCGCAGCAAGTTCTTTATATAGAACGCTCTTCCTTAAACTAAAAATTAGCTGGTACAGTTAAAGCGACTGAGATGTCAGTGCGGGCATGGCTGGTGCCCGAGTGCGAATAACTTGTGCGACGATGCTATACTTTGTGCAGATATTGCTACTGTCTTTCTGGCGCTTTTTTTGCCTTGAAGGTCCCAGGCGCTAGGTGAGGTAAAAATCAGGTTGGGTAACGTGTACACGTTTCCCTTCAAAAGTAACAAAAACATATTTTTGTTACTCCATTCATAACACAAATACGGAACTCGTTCTTTCTATAGAAAAGTATTTAATTCATAAATTCGCTGCCAAAAAAAGTACCTAAATACAAGTAAGTCGTTAAGTATATTTCTGATTTCAATCGTAAAGGAACGTGATTTTTTTGAAGCTTGATAACGAGTGACATACATTGTTACTTTGAGCGAGTAGTTAGAACGGTGTGCAATTCCTCTCTTCAGCGACGTATTTTCGTCTGCTACTCATGCTGTCAATTGAAAGACGAGTGTGAGGCTCTGGTAAAGGTTTGAGCATTCATAGATCACTGTGGATTGTTCACGTCCATTTTTCGTTTAATACACACTTTATTACTCCCTCGACCATGCCATTTTGTTCTGTCTTCAAATCACTTGCCCGAGCATTGGCAAAGTAAGTTTTTAGATGCTCGCATTATGCTTCTTGTCACACAAGACTTAAGTGAAGCGTTGCATGTTGTGTACTTGTCACATGCCGAGGTCTCTGGGAAGATGGCAGTGGTTTGTTCTTAAATATTTTGAGCGTAAGTGAATAAACAAGCAATAGTTTGTGGTCTACACAAAAGAACAAAGAAACCTTATAGCTTGGAGTGATTGATTATCCGAAGAATATCAAATCAGGGGTCTTATTGTTTCCCCTTTTTTTACGGACTTCGTATTTCCCGCAATTGATTAAAACATTTTACGGCTATGTCGGTTATTACCAGTTGAAATGATTTTTTCTCGCATTGCTGGCGAAAGGTGCTTATGACACAGAACAACAACACCCTAAACACTGTGTCGGTCGCTGTAAAGATTAATGTATGAAAAAAAAATGAAAACAGGGCAATTAGTTGACGCCAAACTTCGTACTCTCAGGGAAAATTAAGTACGTGTTGTTTTCCCCAACGAGGTTCCAATAAAAAAACGATGGCGTCAGTAATGTCGCCAGATGTCGAGGTTCAGGGCAATCCCTGCTGTGAAATTATATAAACAGTTTTTATGAGGCCCCAGAAGGTTGTGAGGGGCTTCAGCGTTATCTTATTTTCTTAACAGTCACTAAAGGGAGAATGTCTGCGCCTTTTGCGCCCGAACAAAAGACCACCCGGGACTCTAAACTCGTCAAATAGAAAGTTGGGGCCGAAGTTGACGGAGCGCACCGATTGGAGAATCGCGACAATGATTTAGCACTTTCGTCGCCGGCGTCCAATCGGCGCGCTCCGCGAACTTTCCGCTCCAACTTTGTGTTTGGCGAGTTTAGGGCCCCCGGTCGCCGTAAAAGAACGAGGAGAAGTGGAGGGAAAGCGATGAGGAATTGTTTTGTAGGAAGAGCCACACAGGCGTCGTTAGGCGAACTACCCGCTTTTTCTTTCTCTTTTAGATTTAACAAAATACACGAAAAACACACAAAAAAAACTGACGGGTTTTTAGCGTACTACCTTATATTTTGCGCAAGAAACCAAGCAAACGAGAAAAACCAAGTGTTTCGGAAAGTGGCTACGGACATGTGGCGATGTTCGTTTCCCATTATGATTTTTCTTTTTATCTTCTTTCGTTTTATCCATCCCATTTCTTTCGGCCGGTTTCGACGCGGATGGCTCAAGCTTTCCCTATATATACGAGGATATGCTAAAGTATAGCTTTCTGATTATGCTAAGGAGGACTCATGGGCCTCGATCAGGCTAAGTCAAGCCCTCCAGAGAAAACCCTGTGGATGCCACTTGTATTCTGAGAGTATACATGCACAACTCTTTAGTACGACTGAAACTTGAAATATTCGTGTTGCATTTCGAAAATCCAGGGCATGCAACGCCCTCACGTGTTGCCGAAATAATCACCTGCGAATTATTTTTGTAACGCTAAAGTACTATCAATGATAATAACCCAAGACTGAGCCAATCTTATGTTACGCCGAAAGTATAGTTCAACATGTCTCTTTTTTATTATTTAACTCTAAGGCGATTTTCAAAGGTCAGTTTTTTCTTAGCCCATTCTACGTGACATCTGGCTCTGCTCTACATTTTATTTGTTGCGATGTTGGTGCGCCATGCATCTATTTCTATGGGTTCACACCGAGAACTACCGCGTCTGAAACCATCTCCCTGCTTCCATTGCTCTCATATTCGGAGCCACGAATTTCATGGTTTCTAACAATTACATCTGTGTTAACCACCCTTCTTGACAATGCCTCCGGGTCATTTAAAGCAAGAGTGTAACTCTTTATTTGCATAAAATTACTTGGTCTCTCCCGGGCACTTGCTGGCAGCCCACCGCCTAAATTATGTATTTTATATTTTTTGTTACCAGAACGACGCTGCTGTTTCGGTGTTTTAACCATCATTTGTATTAGTAATCGTCCTCCGATCTGCTTTCATACTTTGTTTGAAAACTTATAGAATAGCATTTTTCCCGGCGTCTAGAAAAAAAAAATTATACAGACTAATCGCGATCGCATTCAGTTACTTTTGTACCAGTACTTCGTGCGAAACTTCCAGGGGAAAACAGCATAAACAACAATGAGTTACTTATGTCACATGTTAAGTTGTTACCAAAGGTCTCGACAGCCTTCTTCCTATGTCAGAAGCCCAGCGTTCGCTGGCTTCGACACTGTGGTGCTACACACTTTCTCCCAATACGTCGGTGTGAGCTCTCCTAAAATTAAAGCTATCCTCAAGTAGCTGCCACACAAGTAAAGTCACTAGATAAGAGCTTCCTACAAGTAGCGACATTCTTTAAAGCGCCGTCTGCGTTACGGTGCCGGTCTTGGAAGCGAATGGCGGCGCATGCAGAGGTTTGAATTGAATGCCGACATTTTGTTCCAGCGGAATGTGCTTTGCCATTTGTATGGCTGTCGTTACTTGTAAAATAAGTCTCAAGGGATTTTACACACAAGGTCATTAACATGCAAGATAAGCTACCCACCTCACAGCCCAGGCTCAGCAAAACTTTACCCAGTGGTTTGTCGAATTGTGATGCGTCCAGGCATTGTTCTCAGAACGGTCTGTGTTCCATGACTAAGCAGAGAACCCGAGCTCGGAGAAAAGCAGTCGGCACACAGCTTAGTAGTGGGAGCGTCATAAAACACTCAACTAACAAAATGAAAAAAAAAATCATATCGAGGAAATAGTGATTACAGCGTTAGGCGCGTTGCAACACATTTTGCACACTCCCTCCGCGCAGCTGGCGGTTGTCGAAACGTTTTAGGATCTCCACTCGGCTTCCATCCAAGTAGTGGCGAAAAACGAAGTCTATAGACGCACGTGGAGAGCTGTTTTGGCGATCTTTTTATGTTCGAAATTGCAGCCAGCGAGGTCTAAATTGCAATTATTCTGATCCTACCAGAAAAAAAAAAAGGTGTTTAGGAGAATCGCCACGTTAAGGCGGGTCTATAAAACAGTTTTGAATTATACCGATTTACATCAAGAGAGTAAAACTCGGGTACTCGTCCCGCACGAATTAGGTACGCATCGCAAAAAAGCTGAAACTCCATTTCAATATTGATGCTAGAGGGGATCCGGAAGTTTGATAGACTGGGATTACTTGGATCAAACGATAACCGTGAAGGACAGGATTTTCCTATCAGCCAACGTCTACCTAAGCCTAATTTTGTCAAAACGTGAAGTAACATTGTGGGCATCTGTGGCGTCTATTTGCTTTGACGCAACTAGGCACATGTGGACGACAGCTCGTGGACAAATTTTTGTACATTTTTTTATCTTCTAATTTAGCTGACGTCACGCACTCAAACTTTCGCCTCCTATCTTCAGCGGTGGCGTTACACGTTCACAGCGTTTCAGCTTTCTGCGTTGCGTAGTTTAATACGGGCAAAACAACCGGGTTTCATTTTCTCAATCGACTGCGTTAGTATGATTTGAATCCGACGCAGACTTTTCTCGCTTTAGTAGACGCTACTACTTTTTAGTTTTAATTTACGAAGAAACCTGCATTGCCACCGAACATTATAGCAGGGGGTGAGCTTAAGAAATAAAAAGTTGACCAAACACAACTGAAAAGCAACGAAACATCATATATAAACACAAAAGTATAAAAACGTCTTTAGCTATTAAAGAACTGGAACTAAGAAATCCACGAGCCAATGTTTTTTCACAAAGATACTTTAAAGCTCGCGGTCATTTTTGGAGTTTTTACACTCGGAAGAAAAAACAGAGAACCTTGAAATTACATTCCTAACACTAGCTTCAATTTGCATTAAAAAGACGTGACAATACAGTACGTCATGTGCCGTGGATCACTGAAAAGACATATCATTGCGTTTCTATTTTCGAAAATCAGAGTATAAAGGAGGATTTTTGACTGCTAGAATTTCACGATTTAAATGCTCTATGTGCTGCGACGCTATGACAATTCGCGCGCTGAAAAGGTTTTTAGAAATATCTCGGTTTTGTTAACATAGTTTTAATTTAAATGCTTTGGTGGAATATTCCCGTAGATTGAAATTATAATATGCTGGTGTGTCCTGCTGGGAACACACGCGCTTCCCTAAGTGAGGACTAACCGGGTGTGGCAATACAGATGTCCTAAAAGCCAATAGGTCATGGATTTCTCACGAAATAAAAATGTTCTCAAACGATGAACATAAAACTGTTCTTAAAATACCATGCAGCCTACGCCCTACGCGAACTAACATTTAGTTTGTGGTAAAACAACAAGACAAAACTTAAAAAAAAACTTTTAGAACGGACCCAGAACAGGGTATTTTTGAAATAGTGGCCAACGTGTTAATTGCCCATTCTTAAAAAAAAAGATTATTTTTAAACCTAACGTTATTCTTATGAATGACTGCGGAAATTTCAGATGTTGAAAATGTATTCACGCATTAGAACATTTTTTTTTCTTTTCGTATTTGTCAAAATCCAACCAGAATTATATCACTCGCCATGGCGAGACGTGGAGCGTTTTGAATGTTGACAAGAAAGGCTTTGGAGCAAAATAACTGGAACTGAGGTGACATGTTCTAAGAAATGCCCATATCTTGTGAAATTGCTTCGATGTTTTTGCTAGCAAAAACATCTATAATTTATGCTGGGTTAGAAACATAAACAATATACGAGCCAAGCATTTCACAGCCTAAGAACGGTGTTGCCAACTCTAAAATAAATTTCCCGCTACCCCAGAAAATCTTAATTTTTTCACGCGCGAAACTTGAAACCTTGGGCTGTGAAACCTTGGGCTGTGAAACTTGAAACTTTACCCAGTGGTTTGTCAAATTGCGATGCGTCCAGGCGCTGTTCTCAGAACGGTCTCTGTTCCTTGACTAAGCAGAGAACCCGAGTTCACAGAGAAACGATCGGCACACAGCCTAGTAGTAGGCTGTGTGCCGCAATATTAATGGCAGGCAAAGTACACGGCTCTGCCTGGTTTTAATTTCTGAATTCACCGTCATTTGTAATATACAAATTTCCAATAAATTTGTTATCTCCGGTATAAAAATGGACAACTTTTTTTCTTTGATGGAAACATGGGGTTTATATATTTGATTTACCGAACAAAATATTGTAAATATTCCGTTATATATCCTTTATGAAAACAGCAACAAATTTATGATTAACAATAAACCTCAAAATGTTCAGTATCTAAATATTTAATCCTTAGTTTTGAAGCCAGACAAATTCAAGCGCAGTTTTATTCTTTATAAACTTGTGGTTATGAACATACCATCTTTCAGACGTGTAATTTAATGCAAATGAAAGCACCCTTATTGTGCAGAAAGGCATATAAAAATAAGCTACAAGATTGCTTGGGTTTCACTCATTTGCGCATTCGTTGTTTTATAATAAACGGTTATCCCAGTGAAAAAGCCGTTTGTGTGAGAAATGGCTGGTGTCCAATAAACACATATGAATAATACAAGATATATAAGAAGATATAAGAACCATATAAGAACTATATTAGAGCTTATAAGATATATAAGAAAATATAAGAACCATATAAGAAACGTATGAAAAACTTCTCACAAGTTTCTTATATGATTTTTTATATGTTTTGTAGATCTTATATAGTTCTTATATAGCTCTTATAGGATTCTTACATGGTTAATATATATTCTTATATATGTTGTACGGTCTATATGTGTTTATTTTACACAAATATTTCTGATACAAATGAGATCCTTCAATAGGGTACTGGATAAGTATCGTCACAGACATTCTCACGCTTTTCTTCATGTAGTTCCGATAGCACGGACGTTTTCAAAACGCGTCAGCGTTATTAAAATTAATTAAAACATTGGTGCATATGTGTCTTAATTCAATGAAAAAATTACCTTTGTTCTATGCGTTTGCTACTTTAGTCAAAGGAACCTCACTTCAATATATTTAATACATATATTGTCTTAACAATAGCATTTCCGAAAAAAGCTGGGAATCCGGCTAGATATTACCAATAGAGGTAAGAATTTCCTGCTAGCGGCTGAAGTCAATTTTCACCCGCTAGACTAATATGAAAAATTCTAACTAAATCTAGAGGGAAAAGCGCAAAGTTGGGAACACTGCTTAAGAATGTTCAAATATTATGCAACCAGGATCCAGATGCCTTTTCTGTGCCTACAACTGATGTAACATATTAAATCAAATCATTTAGTACTTTCATCTGCATGTGCACAGCTACGCTGTACACTGAATACTAGCATGCCACAGTTAAAATTCGTACAATGCACTTCTGCGAAATATTAAGCATACAACGAGGCAGAATTGCTGAGTAGTGTCAAAAACCTCTACGAATTTCGGCTTTTGTTTTTTTGCCTCATTTAGTCTATTATATTGCAAAGATCAACAACCTTCGTAAAGGTTCGCCACAATATAAAGAATGTCAAGACTAGGCAAGTTCGCCGACACAGAAGGCGCACGCGATCACGGCACAACAGATTTAGAATTTAATATAAAGTTATTTGCTTGGCTCTTTCAAAATGCCATGCTGTATGGCTCACATATGAATGTACTCCAGATAAGTAGATTTAAATTTAATAGAAATATTACCTTCGATACACGGCGTAATAAATAAAAAAAATAGAGCACAGCTTACTTAGATGTAAAAGCAACATTTGAACGAATCGGAGAATGAATTTACCATTTCTCCGCAATATTATTGGTTTTAGTTCAAAAGCCACCTGCTTGAAAAGGCTGTTATGTCCTCATTTCGCGTAGCACGATCAGATAACCTCTCGAACCTAAAAAATCGCACATCCACTTTGAACTCTTGTACTTAGTAGATTATGGTGTACAACCCGACTATATTAAGAATTAAATATTAATAGTATTAATACGGTTTTAATAATATACTGCGAACGACAACGGAAGCTTTCCCATGAATTTGTCGTAGATTGTCATTTTTTAATACCTCAAGTATTTAACTCTCTTGAAAGGAAAGTATTACTAAAAACAAAAAAGTAAAAAAAAGAAAACCCACATTAAGCTTTTGTTGTCGAACTTTTCTAAGAGAGAAAATTATTAATGAAATGTTAGTTCTTAACTTGACGTGCTATTAAACGTTTCAATGATGTAATTGTGTTGGTATATCTAACAATTCAAGGGGTGGTGCAGTCACATTTTTAATTTAAATGCTGGTTCGAACTTGCTAGAAACTCCGTATCGACCGCTGTCATTTGAATTTGAATGAATTTTGGCCGTTCAACAAGAAGCAGCATAATAAACTCGAACTATAGCGCACACGTAGCTTTGATAAAAAGTCACATAAAACTTATTCTAGTTTCGCATGTTTATGCAACAGAACAGGTATATTTAATATACTGTATGTCTTTAGTATTCTACAAAATACCCGCAGTATCAGAAGCATTATTCAGCACACTTTTGTGTACTTTTTTTTTCTAGCGATACGTCGCAAGGGCTGACCAATTCTAGTAACTAAGATGCAGACACTGAAAATATTGTTTCATAGAACCTGAGTAAGCTAAGAATATACTTTAAGTATTTGTTCGACGGACAATATTTTCTTTCCTAAAGGTACAAAATTCACACCTTTTAGTGAACTGCTTTCTGACAAAGGTTAGTTAAACGCGCGATAGTTATTAAGAAGACGATGGAACCTGCTCTGGGCCATTTTTAAGCTTGCCTGACTTAGGTGTCAAGCGGAGTGTGATGCTGCATTACATATACGCACAAAAAAAAATGAGATTCATTAGAAAGTCACATAAAGACCAACTTAAAACCCCATGTACACTGAGCGACATAGTTTGCTGAAGCACGAAAGCGCGTTTTTCACGGTTAATTTGAAAAAGAAAGTATTGGCGGGTATTGAACTTTACCACTGAGGCTAGTACTCTAAATGACCACTTTCCTTTTAACCACAAGAATAGTTCTTATCGCAGCCCTTCGATTCTCAAAGAAAAACGGGAAAAAATCTGGCGAGGTTGTTTGTGTGAACAGTGTCTTGCAGTGCGCATGGTGTCCTCAAAGAAAGCTCAAAAATGATTTTCCCAGCCCCCCCCCCCCCCTCCAAAGAAAAAAAAAAAAAATAACACGTTTGGCTGGACGTTTGCTTTTCGCCCAAGGTAGCGTTATCGTTTCGGAAAAGATGCCAAAGGTTCGGAACTTGCTGTTGTCTAATTCAAAAAGTTATAACCGATTTTAGAAAATTTTAATGGTAAAATGGCGGCCGACGAAGTCCACGAATATGTGGAGATGAACGGCATCGGGTCCCAGAAACAAGCTTCAATTTTCCAATTAAAAAAAAATAACTTGTGACTTTTAGATAAAATAACGATTCGTTCTGAAACTTTTGTCGTCTTATCCACACCACTAGCGTCACATTTTAGCACGGACTATTTGTTCCGCGATGCGTAATTTAATTTCTCCTACTACCCGTTATTCTAATGTATTGCTTTTTGCCACGCTAGTTAAATCTGTGACAGCTGTTAAAAAGACGATGATACGTATTTAGAACCAATTTCGAATTTGCATGATTGATGTGCAATTGGGCGTGTAGTACTGGCGTACACACAAGCGCTAGAAAATAATAAACAATCTGAATGTCGTAGAAAAAGTTATTGGTGAAACCAACTCAGAAACCCAAGTACACTGCGCGACACTGTTAGCGCGAACACGCGATCTTCGTTCCCTTTTGTTCTGTTTCCCCCTAAACCTTTTAGGGATGTCATCAAGACCTGCTATGGTGAGAATTCCTTGCTCTCTTAGCGCACTTACCTAAAGGGTACAACGCGTGGTGCCTGACAATGCCAGTTGAAAATAAAACTGAAAAAGAAATCACCAATGTCGTGCTTACGCTAACAGGACAACGCAGTCAACATGTAATCCTTGTTATCCACGGAACAGAAATCCACCAATGGAGGATCGACGCGACAGGTGCGTGTACTCACTATTAGCGATGTATTGGGTGTGTAAAGAAACGCTTTAGATGCGAAACATTTGACGTAAGAGCAAGCAAGTGTGCACTTACTCTGGGCGAGGAATGCTTTCGTAGCTTTGCGCCGCACACGTTTCGCAACACGCCTTGGTTATTATGACGTCGCAGCAGTTGGTGCAGCGGTATTTTGAGTGCAGCTGTAACTTTTTTCCCGAACTGAAGCGGAACAGCGCTGTACACTCTTGCCTAATAAATGGAACGAGCCTGCGCTATGAACTCTAAGCGGAGCAAGGTTGCCATATTGGATTCCGCAGCTCCAACGCCAGATGCCGTTAAAAAATTGGGCCTATTTCCCGACGCTGCTGCACTACTTTCGTTTGGTGTAATGCAAACAGTGGCGACTGATCTACTACAAAACAAACACAAAAATAAGTAAATGCGCTTGAAGTAGGTTACCAAGCAGCGCATACTCTTTTATCTTTAAAAATTTAGATTTCAGAACAATAAAAATAAAAAGAGCTTGGTCTTTACGTCGCACATAAGAATGGGTAGCCTGCATAAGAAATATGACAGATCTAAGTACAGCAAAAGAGTTGAACTCCTTCCTTCAAATGTTCCTTAAGTTCCAACAAACAACCGAGCGCATGTTGGTACCTTGTTAAAGAAAACGATAACCTTATCAGTTGACAAGCCGAAATTGATGAATAAAGGTGTCTTAAAAGTTTCAAACATTTGGAAAGATGTGACCTGTTATCAATATCTTTTGATTGGTTTTTGCACACCTGTCTTTCTTCAATAGATCCAAGATTGGCATGCTTCATGCTGTCTTGAGCGACACTACTTATGTTTATTGAACGTTCTCCTCACGCTTGGAGTTCGCTCTTTGAATACTGCATTCTATGGCAAGGGACTTTGACCAGTGTCATGATGGCTGCTCTAAAGCACATGGACGTCTACTTTTTTTTTCTCCGGTCACTGAGAGCCTCGTTTTTCTTGCTGCTTTTCGCGATCTGGAGTTGTATTATATGATTACAAAATCAGTATTTATGGCACATTCTCTATAGAGGATTCAGCACAGCCACGCTTAGATAGGATCTCCCCTTATAGAAGGGAGCAATAATACAGTCTAAAACTTTATAAAAGACCCATTCGACATGGCAGCTTTAGGTGGAGGTGCAGGATTCGCTTTTGTAACGTCCACATTGCTTAGGATAAGGGAAAAAATTGAGTTGTCCAACTCTCTTTTCCTTTTCTTCTCTCCCTTTCTTTTTAAAAATAAAAGTGCCTCTGGCAAAATGTGCACAGGAGCGTCGCATAAACTGACACCGCAAAGAGTCTTCTATATTCTGGAATACTGCAGGTTTAAGTTACGAAATGCTAAACTCACTGGATGCAGTTACATAAATAAGAGTTCATGTAAATTCCTCCACAAAACTAAAGTCGTAGAAAGGTTCTAAGGGCTAAATGTTGCCACACCTACGTTTTTGTTACTGCAGCTCTGACGTTAATTTGCTTCGCAGTAATGTTTTTTTTTTATACCGAACAAGAGTGTGCATAAAGTCTTCCTTGCAACCTTGTCCCAAATGAATCATGACAAGGTTCGGCAGCTGAACATACTTAGTGGACTTGAGATTGCAACGGTCAAGCAGTCCCGCCTTGGGTGTATAGTTATGCATTACACTGCAATGCGGTTTTCCTATTTTATTAATCGGTTGCGAAAAACAAATATCGAAAGACACCGAAAACATAATAAAAGCTGCGGCAATACAGTATTCCTCCACCATGTGCTCAGACATTCGAACGAGAAAACGTTACGTATTCTTGCATTTACTTGCCGGAGCATTGATTAGTGCAGACGCACTTTAAAAACGCGAAGAGTCAGTCTCTAAAAAGTGTACGCAAAACGCAACATAAATTGTTCAAAATTAGAAAAAGGTTGATCTTGCTCAAAGCTGGGCAATATCGAGATACAAATGGTTTGCGATAATATCGTAGAGATATTTTCGAGTTTAAAAAATGCATTTGTATCCCGGTAATGCACACTACTTACGATGCATCGATTGTATCAGGCTATACTGCCAGGTAAAAGAACCTCGCTACATCCGTTGTTGAAAATTACGTGTCGAGCTTTTACAATAAAATGAACACCACCTTATTGGTTAACCCGCCGCATTCGTACAGAGCAGGTTGCCTGTTCTACACGAACCTGCGCCGTATCGCGTGCACAGACATAACCACTCGTCTCCCGGATCTTCCTGCTAATTAAGCACGCCAACGAAACCAACTTGTTCCGGCTGCTTTCGTGTGGCGTCTATAGCGGGACTTTATTCCCGAGGCCCTGTTTACGGGTCTATTTTTGGACGCGATCGATGACGGCACCCTTCTCTCTTTGGAGGACGCGAAGGGCCTCGTGCATGGAGTTTACTTTGCATTTACGGACCGACGGTCCACTTTGTGCTTTCCATTTTTGCGCCTCTTTCTCCTTTATCATGCACTCTACACATTTCACTTTGCCTCTACAAACCTACACGTCCTAGGTAGAAAGCCGTAGTGCTGCGTTCGGCGTTCGACCGGGACTCATGTTTAGAGCCATGGCCGAACGTTGACGCTGTACTCCTGTACGATTTGAACCATGTGCTGGCTCCCAGTGGGTGACGTGTGACACCCGACACTTCGGCCTTGTTATTAAATTGGTGTTACTTCAACTAAACGTAGCACTTTAGGGGAGGAGGATGTCGAAAGGATTATATGCAGTGCAGAAAACATAAGCCGCACGCCCGTATTTATAACAGGAGCTGAGGCTCTTTCATCGGTGGCTACGCACTGATGGCACCGAAAATAATATATATAAAAATAAATTTAATAGACGAATACGGGGACATGGCGTTTTTTATGGAGGACGTCTCAGCTTTCTCTTATAATAGGGCATTGACCTCTTGCCAAGCTACCCAAGCTTTAAGGATAATGCACTGCGGATAGTTTTCGAGATATCCAAGGGTGTGATAAAATGCCCACAACCCGTTTGTGCCGCTCGAAATTTTAGAACTAAATCCTCGACCCTCAAAAAATTGGAAATCGACTTTAATATTCAAACTTTTATATGGAATGGAATGCAGTATTTAAGGAGCGAGTTTTTAAATATGTTCAGAATACATAGAACAGTCGTTTCCGGGAGTGAAGATGAACATACTGTTTTCTGCTGCTTACACTCTCCTCTACAAACGTCACCATACTCAATTAAAGGTATCGGCCCGTGGTAACGGTAGTAGCAGACGCGTGGCAGGTATCTAGGTTGTATAGCCGGCGGCGGATGAATATTTATTGGTTTAATCGAGATTAAAGGCTAGTGCACATTGTTCCTTTCATTTTGCTTTTCAAATCAAATTGCGGCTGTGCTCACATTCCCTGCCATGTGGTACGCGTCGACGCACAGACGGGCGAATGAACACCTTTTTAGGAGTGGGGATCCCGTTATAAAGCCGTTCCATGCTTTGAAATTCATAGTCATTTTCTACGTTTTTGGTCGTAATCAGCTCAACGAAATCCGCAACCTGTCGTTCAGACTTTGTCGGAAAGCGATGGTGGGTTCAAAACACTCGGGTCAGAGACCACTGCCTCGACACAGCGCTACCGCTATTGACTTACAGGACTTCTGAGGTGCAAGGGGGGCAATGAACAGCAGAACGCACATTGTCTACGTAGGCAGTTGTAGAGGCACCAAATAAAATGCGCTCAGAGTAGCGGCTATTCATTTCTCGATCATATTGTGGGCGCCATCATTTTCAAAATTCGACTTGGTTAGCTATAGATACGATATTGGAGAACTGCGGAGATATATTTTTGTTGTTTTGTCGCGGACAGTTTTAACGTTTCTGGTGAACGGAAATGCGTTTCGTACGATTTCAGATCACTCTCCAGATGAGTGACAACCCCGATTTTAAGCAGCAAGATGGCGGAAACGTCGCTACTCTGAAGTGTCTGCCCTATTGAATGGCTCTAGGCAACCCCATGCGGTTGACGTGTTTTCGCTAGATTCGCAAAGGCCTGGAGAATAATTATTCCCTAATAAAGTGATGCACGAATACGCTACAATTGAACGAACTGGTATTCTGCAACACACTACGACAAACGAAACCACCTTAAAGGCTGGTTCACGCTGTTGCATTTGACTGTGACAGACTGCGCTACGACCGCTTGCGACGAGATAACATACAGGCGCCCCCTATTGAATAGCCCTTTACCACTTTCGATTTGCGTATACTTTAGTCGTCATTCTTTCACAGTGGAGTCGAATTAATTCTGAGAGTGCAATAAGAAAATTTCTTACATGTAGTGTACAGATTCACTATCGCAAGGGGGATTGATGGTCGAATCTGTGAACGCAATGCAGAACGCTGCAGAACCCAGGGATCCTGAGTTCAAAACCCCACCCCTGCCCTCTTTGATCGGGATGAACATCGTATCGGCGTGCGGTGGTGTATCACTACTGCGTGGTGCATGTTAAAGGCCCCAGGCGAGCGGTTGTAATGCACTCTCAAAAAGTTATCATCTACAGCTGAGAGACAAGTCGCCCGTTAAGGCTGACCAAGTTCCGGCTGTCTAAACATACACACGATACACTTATTATCTCGCAACTACTGCCAAATGCTTCGGTCCAGTTACACGCAACTCGGAAGGGCCCCAGTGCTCTCTCATAGATGGGGCCAGTATGCCAGCGTGTTATCTATAGACAACTGCAGGCATATGGGTCCCCAACTCGTGCCCCATGAGTGCAAGCACGTGCAGCTTGCGCATGAACGTATCTTTGGCGAGCTTTACATTGCACGGGCTTGTCCGCACGAGCGGAGACATGGCGGCGGCGAGTGGTTTTGCTTGGAATCGTCTATATTCTGTTATACGTTAAGGAACCAGTAGAAGGCCCGCCTCCAGCATGTGCTCGTTCTCTTCAGCCATAGCCTCCTCTATACTCACAAGGCCTGGCAGTTCGACGACGGAGCCATAGAGTGCCCGGTCGCAGATTGGAGCGCGAGGATCTTGTAGCACAGAGCATCAAAGAGAAATTTTTCGGGGAACCTGGACGTCAGCGCACAGCTTTTGCAGCGGCGAGGACCCAAAACACACTTGTTCGCTCGGGAGAAGTGCGTTTCGGCGTCTCGCCGCAGCGGGGCGCCAGTCACGTGGCTCTCCTCTCATGCGTTGTCTGCAGCTCGACATTTTCCATTTCGGTGGCCGCTTGTCGTGGGCCAGGCTTTGTCAGTATATAGGGAGTATTCACTGGATGTCATATTTGAGGTGAATGTTTAGAGCGCATGCTCAGAACGAGCTTGCATTAATAGCCTGCCAAAACCGGCAATCTTGATGGTGTGTAATGCACGTTGCAAAAGAACTGTGGAAGCTCGCCGTCAGCACGCGCTCAGCAGTCGCGCACACAGATATGGCCGCCAGTGAATACTCCCTATAGGAGGCTATGCTTCAGCCGAGCCGTGGCTGCGCGTGCGACAAAGTGTTATCGAGGGCAAAAAGCTCGCGCCCGAAGCGGAGGATCTAATGGGTTCTTAACCCGTCACCGACTTTAGCGTTTTCTCGTCGTCGTCAGCCGCCGTAGCGCAGTCGACCACAATCGAACGCAAATGTGTGAACCAGCCTTAGAACGTGTGCGAGCGGTAAATCAGAAAGCCGGCAATTCTACCATTCTGTGTAGTCTTTGAAGCCCCCGCTGTGCGGCGAACGCCGAGATCGATAGAACAGACACGGAAGGGTAGAGGAGATGGAGAGACGAGAGAAAGGGTGGACCGTCGGGGTTTCGTAATGAGCTCCACAAAGCTGCCTTCTTCCTTCCTTTAACCCTTCACTCACTGTCCGTTCGGTCTGGGGAATTCCGAAGGGACGGTTGAGTCTATCTACCACATTCTGTTCGTCCTTAAGCTGACAGTGTGGTGGAAGCTGCGTTCTCCTCGGACCAGTCACACGCCCACTTTGCCTCGCGTGATCACGCTCCCGCCCCTATCCACGCGCAGAGAGCGGAGCCAAGTGTGAAAAGGGAATCGGGTGACTGGTCGGGCGAAAGCTTAGCTTCCACCGCACTGTCAGACTAGGAGTGAAGGGAGTATGGGTCTGGCTTGGAAGTGAGGGATAAATGGCTAAAGCTGCATAGCTTCAGTGAGCCACGTGACATCGTATCGGCAGAGTGCACATCTGTCTGTGAACAGATATCCTGTGCTTTGCTCCTTCGCTGTGATTGGCTCAAGGGGGCCGTTGCTTTTGGTATTTGTCAAGTTGCGCCGAAAGGGGGCATAGCTCGCGCAGCCTTGGAGGTTTCTTGTTTTTTTATATCGAGTAGAAAGGGTCTGCGGTAGTCGAGGGCTCTTCAGGCGCGAAGCGAAACGCTCGCTGAATGGGCGCCTCCAGGAAAGCGGGAACAATCGGAGTGTTTTGGTAGTGGTCTTTGTTCTCCCGTTATATATAGGAGACTGCAGCGTGTGTGTGTTGAGAGACAGAGGACAGTGCTAACAACACGACTGGTTCGTCAATAAAGGTTTTGCGAGGTGGGCTTTGCGCGATGCAAGCGTGCCTCTTTACCCCACCGGTACAATGACGGATACTTTTTGAAAGCTGTTGGAAGGGAAAGGTTTTTGATTCGAAAGGCACTAAGGGCCCAAGCCGTTCTTTCAGAAGACAGTGAGTAGTATTTTCCTTCACTTGATAGGTCCCTCTACACGCTTGGCAGGGCATGGACCTTTTATATGAGTAATATTACACCATTAAAGTTTCAGTCCTTGCTATTCATTTGTATCGTTTTTTTCTGGCAAACGAATACAGCGGGGCTATCCGGCCGGTCATTTGTGGCCGACTGCTGGCGTACCTATTTTTTAAGTATTTTAGCTTCTCTACTACAAGCACCATTATGTGATAATTAAAAAAAATCCGATATGTTTGTAAATTTAACACTGCAACCTGATTGAACAAAATATGCTCACACACACTTACATCCCATAATACAATATGGCAAATTAAACAGATTTTTCTGCATCAAGTACGCGCAGGATAATTTGATGTTTGGCCCCGCTGTCTACCATACCATTCCCTGTGATATGGCACATAAATGACATTGCTTTCTTCCTCCAGTCATAATAATAATAATAATCGCAATATTTATAGAATTCTATAATATTTAATTTAAAAAAATGTGGCGCACTGAGCCGACAATTTTAGCTGTGTTATATGCGTATAATATGTTGTTAGACGAGAATTTTTGAAAAGAAAAAAAACACTTTACAACGTGACGTCTGCTGAACACACAACTCAGTTTTCAGATTTGTCTTGGTACGAATGTTTCGATGGATGCATATCGGTTTTTCTTTTAGTAGGAAAATGCATAAACACTTGCAGTGCGGCACGAGAAAAGAAGCTCCTTCTGAAAATATTTTCGGACAACTTTCAAACACACCAGAAACTTAAAAAAAAAAGGAGTACCGGGCACTTTAGAAGACGACGACAAGGATATAAGCAGTCCGCCGTAATCCAGGGGCCGAGCTGGTCTTGAAACTTGGGGAATTTCAGATCCCGCAAGGTTAGGGATTTTGCTGCACTATGATTAATAATTCCTAACCAGGTAGACGTCTCCCTAAAGGTTCACTTTCAAGGGAATATTTCCAGCAAAAGCACCACCACCTTTGATATGGCGCACTACGGGAGATGTGGACTTTAATGCGCACAGGTGTCACGTACCCCTTCCTTCGGTATTCCTGACGAAGTGTCCTTCACTTCATCTCTCTTATTTGTAGAAGACCGTGAGTTCTTCCTTTGTTCTCGGGCATTGTACTTAAACAAAGGTCCGTGCACTTCTTAGGTGTTTTTGAGCTGCACGCGGGCAACGCACCAGACAATCGGCGTGATAAACGTGTGAAAAAGGTGTTTTCGAGTTCGCTCGCAAACTACCACCGTGAGGTATTTTATTGTACGTCCAGTAAATATAAAACAAATTACTTTAAATTATTATCTTTGTATTCTCTGGTTGACGACCTGGAATTGATTGTAGCCGAAATGTAGGAGGCAATTTCGTTTGTACTGCGGCACCATTGGCAACTGCTCCTTTGGTGGAAACTATTCCAGTCTTACGGCTACTCGTGATCCTGCACAGGAGACGGACGAACGTTAACCAGCTCGTCCCTTTAATAAATTTAGCCTCTTGTGGCGTTGGTTTGCCATCAGCACCATTATATGCTGGGCTTAACACCTTTAGGTAATAATTGTACCAACAACAACACTTTTTTAATTCACGCGTTTGACAAACGATCGGCCCCTTTGTTAAATATTACGTTCGTATTCTGAAGAAAAAAAAATTGCCAAGGTATATAAATATATCAAACTCACAGAAACTAATCCGCGTAAAAAAAAAACAAAAAAAAAAACTCGCAAACTGAAATGCTTCTATTAAAATAAAATGAAACTAGAGAGAGCTATTTTTGAACGTACCCTAACGGTTCACGATCTGACAAGCGGAGACTCGAATAAAAATGCCACGTCCCGCTTTCACACCGCCGTGTATTTACTAAACTTTGTTGACAAGTGCGATTATCGTTTCGTTTTCTTTTTTAAAATTAATGCCGACATGTTTTTTGATTGATTGTGCTTTCCACGGCTTGAAAGTCTCACGCGAAAAGTTTAGTCTCTCTCCCAGCTATATTCAGCACAAACTCAAAGGTAAATGTGAAGAAAAAAACAAAAAACGTACGGTAGACGTTTATCGCTTCATGCGCCATATTTTGCACGTGGGATAAGGGACCGTCGAGTGTATACTCAATTTCACGCAAAAGTCGGACCACAGGTAGCGCCACGATTCAGTGGAGAATATCAGACAGTGTCAAAAAGTGTATCGTCATGGCTTCGCCGAATTGTTGCGTTGGCTGTGGTCGGACGTCATGCGAAACGGAGTATGCGGGCAGAAAATGAGGGAGAGAAGGAGGCGAGAACACGCGGAAACGTCGGAGACGCCGAGCTCCGCGTGGGAATGATTACTTGGTATAGATAGACGTGGACCATAGCCTCCTATATACTGACAAAGCCTGGCAATAGATCTCCACGAGAAGCGGCAGCCGAAATGGGAAAGGTGGACCGTCAGACAACGGAGGAGAGGAGAGCCACGTGACTGGCGCCCCGCTGCGGCGAGACGCCGAAACATACTTCTCCCGAGTGGACAAGTGTGTTTCGGATCTACGCCGCTGCAAAACCTGTGCGCTGACGTCCAGGTTCTCCGAGAAATGGCTCTTTGATACTATATGCTACCAGATCCTCGCGCTCCAGATCTGCGACCGGGCACTCTATGGCTCCGTCGTCGAACTGTCAGGTTTTGTGAGTATAGAGGAGGCTAGGATGTAAGGCTATACTTCGTTTCAGCTTGGGTCCAGACGCAGCCGATGCTACAAGCGCGAGCGCCGCGCTTTAGCTGCATTTCTCTCCACTGCACGCGCCGAACGCGTTCGAAATGCGAAAGCCAAACGCCGGACGCCGACGTTCCGCGTTCTATAAAGGCTCTGTTGAACTCCGACGTTGAGCGCGTAGGAAACGTGGCGGAGCGCAGCGCGCAGAGATACCGGTTGGTCGCAGATATGAGTTCCTGCTCGCCGGCCAATGAAAACCGCACGTTCCGCGCTACGCTGCTTTCGTTGCGCTCGGCGTCGGGGGTAAGTAACGGAACCTTAATAACTCGTTCGGCGAGTGCTGTGAAGAAAAAGGCCGCTAGCTTTGAGTCTACCCCGGTATCGTTCGAACCAGAGCTCGACGTTCTGACGTCTTCGCGCCCTCTTTTCTCCTCCTCTCCCTCGTTCCCTCCTCCTCTCCTCAACTTTCTCTCCGAGTAGCCGTACAGTCAATCACCTGGAGGATTGTAAGGCCGATTTGCGGCAAATATCGACGTCCCTTTCCGAACGCTAGCGGATGCAGGACGCAGCTTGGAAACGACTGCTGGGTTAGCGGTCGACTGGAGCGCTTGTCCTCACAGATTGAAACTCGAAATCCTACCAACCAGTCGCGCAGACGCGTGTGCAAAATGTGACCCGCGCTCGACTCCACTATGTGACGTAAGAATGCGGTGTGCAAGTTCGTCTGCTTCTTTTGCGGTGGTTGTGGTGACGTTAAAACGACGCCGAGCTCCGATTGGCTCTGATTTAAGGATAGTGGGTCAACTTCAAAGCAAGCTGCCTTGAGGTCTACTCACTATCCCTCCATCAGAGCCAATCAGAGCTCGGTGTCGTTTTAACGTCAAAGAAGCAGACGAACTTGCGCTTCGCATTTTTGCGCTGCGGTCTTTCTTGCCGAAAAAGTGTTGGTACACGTTTCTCCCTCAACTCAACGCTCCGCTGTGATCGGCACTTCATGCGTGGTCAAGAGCTCACTATAGGGAGTATTCCCTGGACGCCCTCCTTGGGGTCGATTTTTAGAGCGCATGCTCAGAACAAGCTCACATTAATAGGCTACTAACACTGATGGTGCACATCCGGAATGCACGTTGCAGAAGAACTGTTGAAGCTCGCCGTCACGGCACGCGCTCAGCAGTCACGCACGCAGCTATGACCGTCAGTGAATACTCCGTAGGGACGCTTTGCAGTCTAGCTGTTTGTAGGCGCCGCCATGACGGACCTTCAGTTTTGATTCCTCTTATTCCGTTTAATTCGCTTCATCATCACCATTGAAGGCCAGGTCATTGCCATTTTAGATTTTATTGCGTCGTTCTCCTCAACGTTGCCTTTGTGGAGGCTCATGATCGCACGGCTTCTGTGGCTCGGTACCTCGTCAAGACAAGAGAAGGTCGGCCATGGCCACGGCTGTAACCTGGCGCGTGTGTAAAGCGTCTATATTTGAGTTTAGGCTCTTTTCAACAATATACATTAGTGTGCCAGGACGTCGATGGTGTTGCTGCTAAGCACGCCACGAGTACAGGACAGGCTTGTACCGTGCCTACTGCGCACAACGCCGAGCTTGACGTTCGCCAGTGATGCTAGGTCTCTATGACCACAAGCACTCCGGACAACCTCCGGCCATGACATCACGGGTACGAACATTAAGAGGCGCTATGAAAACAACTCGCGCGTGTAAAGATTAAGATTATCTGGATTAACGTCTTCCAGAGGATGTGTACATTACAGATTTAGATAATTGGCTTCCTCACAAAAAAAGAAACAAAAAAAACCAAGAAATTTCTTACTTCAATTGTTTTGGCGATTGGCTACGTAGGTGATAAAAAGCGTCCTTGTTGTCGACCTTTCAATATTGGGGAAACGCTTATTATAACGACTTTACCAGGACTACTGTTACTCTCATTCACGGAAATGAGTGTGCCAGACTGCGAACTTTGATGGTGTTGGTTTAAGAACGCGATGACTCCAGCTTCCATCTCGCCTCATATATACACGTTCAAGACATGTCGAAAGCTACTGACAATCTTGTTCGTGACGTCACGAGTAGAAACTATCACAGAGCGTAAGCTTAGGGCAAAATCTCGTTTTTGCATATTTCAATAGGGATACTTTCGATGAGACAAAGTAATTGCGTTGTGGGTATGTTTAGACAGCGGTGAGTTAGCCAGCCCTAATAGCCGTCTGGTTTTTCTGCTGTGGAAGACAAGTTTGGCCAGTGCAGTATCAATGCAAGCGTGGGGTCTTTAACGTACCTCACACAGTAGTGATACACAACCGTATATAAGGGGTCTGTATTTAGCCCGCGATCTCTGGGTTCTGCAGCTCGCGCTTTCGCTCCACGTGCTTCGAGCTGCTGAGCGTTCACATGCTTGGCCACCAATGCTCTCTCCATTCACATCGTCTAACGTACACACGAAGAAAAAGAATCAACATATCGAAACTATGGCATAGCCCATTTTATACGGCATTGTGCCTTTAGGGATTACAAAAAGCCTATCTCAATTTAGGATAGTGTTAGTAGAGACACGTATTACGTAAGGTCTAGTTTTTTGTTGTTTTCTTTTGCTCCCGGATCGACAACCCGACGCACGCTGTCGATTCTGCGGAAGTCAGCGGGAGCCGTTGATCGACGAAGTCAGGCTGCAACCAGATGCACGTAGTGCTCAGGAAGTGCGACTGCCGACGACAAGGGTGAATGATGAGACAGGGAAGTTTCGTTTATCCAGTGAGATGTAGTCGCGAATTCATTGCGCGACACAAGAACACGCGTTCTTCGATCGCGGCCTCGAGCGGAAGGTGAGCTTGCCATTGTCTGCTATGAGACATGCTTGCGAAACCGAAGAGTAGAGAGGTTCAGTGACCGAGCAGCGCAGCCCGTCCGCTTCTGGTGGCCGGTGTCGGGAAACCCGAGCGTAACGGATGACTACGAATTTCGCGAACTTTTGCCGAACCTGAGGGTAGACGTGGACTCTCGGGTTTCGACTGATTCGGCGAACATTGGGCTGATAAGAGAAATTATCGTCGCAGAAAAGATCGCCTGACTCGACGTACGTTCTCTGCGTACTACAGCATTTGGACCTCCAGCTACAAAATTGTCCCAGGGTTGTGTTTGTCGTTTGGAACGGCAAAGGCAAAACCGATACTTTCATTTGATATTTGCCATTCGAAGCACATAAAAACATGGTTTCGTTCGAAATATGAGAGCTAACGCAGTCCAAAATCTTGGTGATACTCGATTATGACGTCTATTCAGGTTATGCTTTACCGGTTTAATGCTGCAAAATGCCCTCAACATTTCCTGCTCAGCGTTCGTACATTGTTTCATCAGAGAAGAAAGTTCAGAAAAATCCTCAACAGAAAAAGTTCGGCTAGTCCCACTTTGGTACAGTCACCTATAGGTTATCATTACGTCAAGAGATCCTGTTCACGCGACAACGGCGCTCAGTGCCGTAACGCTTGATTTCCCGCATCGACATTCCGGGTAGCGCGGAGAAGAGATTGCAACGTGAGATTGACGATAACGCTAATAAACTGGCGAACTCGTTGAAGTCACACATACTTGAAACCGGAGACGACGGAATGAAAGGGACCGGCTTCGAAATCGGAGTTCGGTTGGGACTGCTCTTCTCACCGACTGATCACAAGTCCGAGACGAAGGCCGACGCATCAGTCGTGTACGTCCGATATGTGCGCAACGCTGGCTTTCGGTACGTGACGTAGATGACCTAACACAACGGCCTTCACTATCTAGGAGGCGTTGGTTTAGGCCACGCTTCTTGGATAATTTGATTTCCTCCGCTTCGGGGATAAAAAAAGAGCACACGCCACAGCCACCGAAATCTCAAGAAGTGGGAAGGTGTGGATTAGTTTGGCCACACATTTTGCTTCGCGATCCGTTCGTCGGTATTCTGTTTCGGAGCATTTCTAAAGCTGCAAGTGTTTATAGAATTGAGGAGACGAAGACGACAAAGCGATAGAAAGTGTAAGCCTAGGAATCGTATCTTCGATAGGTCCAAAATGTTTCCGGGTACCGTTTAGTTGATGGTTTTTGTGTGCCGTCCAGAGCGAAAGTTTCGATTATAGAGAAAGAGAAATATTATTTTTAACAGCTGTAGAGTGGCCCCCACATGTTAGGGCGCGGTTTATCGTGGCGATGCGTTTTAATCACCTCGCGATTCGTTGGTAATCTTACCCATCAAGCGATGCTTGTCTTATTGGCTGCGTAGAGTCAATGAGACGTTCTTATACTCACTGACACCTTAAGAAATGCATGCCGTGGTACGTCCCCGGGAGCCTGGGTATTGCTCCGTATAGTGAATGACTTCGCGGCATCAGAGGATAAGAACGCGGAGGACAAAATTACGAAGCAAAAAGGTGTAAAAAAAGAAAAAAGCAGCTCAGTGCCTACAGTAGTGAGGCACTATTGTGCGCAGCTTTAAAATGAAAACAGAAATGTTTAGACTTAGAAACTGTGCATGAGGAATACGAAGGTTCTTACATGCTCGTCCACTGTTTAATTATCCGAGCAAAGAAGCAAAAACAACGAAGCCGTTGTTACGTTGCGTCTGTTTACTGCAAACGCCGCACTTAGGTTCGTTATATTTTTTTCTTTACTTCTGGAACACGGCAAATTTTAAAAGTAATTTTCGTGGAATTACATCGTCTAATCGGCCAGTCAGCGCGCGCGATGCTCGAAGTCAAATATCGCGACCTGATTCGCCCATCACTCATTTTAGTATGATGAAAAAAGAAAAAGACATTAAATTTTGTCGTGTGGTTAGGTGTATAAAATACTTTTCTTTGCGAAATCCCATCAAGCAACACTGAAGGTCGCCATTTCTTTTGCATGAAGCGTGCGGTTGGATCTGAGGCCAAAGCCAAACGCAGACGCGGCCCTCGTATCCGGAACATGCTGAGATTGCGATGCCCAAATAATGGCGGATTCGGATAACTGGCGTTGCGGCTCATAGATGGCGCGCACTTTCGACGAGGGTCAGTCAGAGCGCAGAGAACGCCACGAGCCAGTGGGACCGATCGCACAGTGTCAAAAGTACGACGTCATGGCGTTCGTGTTCCTATATGTGCCCTATGATTGGGTCAACCAATCAAGCGAAGCGAGTTTCGCATTACGTGCGGCTCAAAGTATGCGAGTGCGTGCTTATCTGCGTTCGAACCTTGGACTTCTCTCTGGCTGAGAATGGCATGGAACGTAGTCATAAAATAAACACAAAAAATGAAAGATGTTTACGAATTTCTGTAATGCGAAATTAGAGCGCAGCTCTTGAGGAGGAGGAGGGGAGGGTACAACGGGGAAGGTAGACGCCCCTCTGTACCCTCCCATACTCCCCTTCCTCCCCTTAACCGGCTAAAGTTAGCGGGAAAACTTTAGCGGGTAAATTTTCCGTCTAAATTTAGCGGCAACATTTCCCGGCTAAACTTAGAGGGTTAAGTGTCTCCGCTAATTTTAGCAGGGAAATCGACGTCACGTGACCTCAACTCCAATTCAGTTTCTCCACTAAATTTAGCGGGGGAAATGACGTCACATGACTTCGTGTCACGCCACCCATGAACAAACTCAGTTTCTCCGCTAGATTTAGCGGGAAAATTGACGTCACCGGTCCTCAACACCAATTCAATTTCCCGCTAAATTTAGCGGGATGGTTGCGCCGACGGCGAGGCCTACACCGACGTCGACGCCTCCGCCGATGCCGACGCTGACGCCGCGAGATGTGGAAACGGGTGCATAAGAGATGCGGTCTAAAATAAAAATATCGGCCTGAAACGTTGTTTGCGTTTTATTTTAGTGGCGGGAATTGGCACCGGCGGCGGAATTTCACCCATCAGAATGTCGCCCGGTTGTGGTGATATCGGAGTGAACGCACCAGCGATTAGCACTCGTTATGTGGCATTTGAAAGAAGCGGGTAGTCGACTGAATCGACTCATACGGCAGTTCCTGACTTTTCTCTCGAAATGCCATCGGAGATTGGCGCCTGCTTCTCAAATCAGGTGCTAAACAAACACAACGACGGGGCCGAAGTTTACAGAGCGCGCGAATTGAACCCTCGCGACGAATACGAGGCGCTTTTGTCGTAAATTAGATTCGGTGCGTGCAACGAACTTTCAGCTTTAACGTTGGGTTCGACGAGGGGCACGTTTCAGGGAGAATGTGGCGGGATAAAATGGCGTTGTTTATATCCTGTCGTTTATTGAATTGATTTGAGCGCATGTTAGGCACTCCAGTTGTATTCTGCTACACCCCTTCAATTACTGTTTTTTTTTTTAGCGGCCAGCTGCGCAAATGTTAGGGTGTGTTACGGGTGACGAAGCTCAACGTGTTTTTTTTTTGAAAGATCTGACGATACAGCGTGTGTTGCTGTCAGTACAGTACAATCCACTTATAAAGAAAATGAGAAAACCAGGAAATCAATTGTTTTAACCGATTCTCCGTGTATCTCGACCAGAAACTTATCGTTTCTTGTAGAGAAACTTTATAAACTGATCGTTAGAAGCAATACATCGTTATACGTGGTATAAGTATAAGTGGACTGCACTGTAATAGCGTAGCAGAAGCAAAAAGAGCGAGCTCCGCGCTTTCAGCGTCCCCGTCCACGCACGCGCGCTCGTGCAGTGCCAGCATCGTTCGGGGCAACGTGCTGGGCTCGTAGCTTTGGATTGGGCCGCATATTCGCCCTTGTCTTTTCGGCAACAAACTCGGTGGCGCCATCAATTAGGTAGCCCGGCACACTTTCGGTTCACGTATATTTTCAAATTTTTTACTCGGAATTCTTTTATCATGAATAGTGATTTTTTTAAAGTCTGACAGCGCTGAAAGGTGGACATTTCCAGAAGATAGCGTGTACGTTTGATTTCGCAAATACTCCCAAATGCGCCGTCTCGTGCCGGAAGTGGTTGAGGGCCGTTTGCACACTGGTGCCACCACTTCTCGACTCACGCGAGAAAGAGCAAACACACCACAAACACGTGACTCTGACATCATGCCGTTGGAGTGGCGCCGCTGTCTCGCATGCCGGTTTCTGTGCTGGTACATCCTCCGCTATCGGTGTGGGCAAACAAAGACTTGTTTCTAAACGGCGTCCTGGTCAATAAAAGGAAGCAGACTATGATGCCGCTGCAGCCCCGTCACAAAGATTGTTTTAGAGCGCAGCTTTTAGGCGCCCGCGTGTCCGGCTTGAGCGGCGTCGGCGTCGCCGTCGGAGTCACCGCGCGGTGCATTATGGGAAATGTCCCATAATGCACCGCGCGGGGAGGAGGAGAAGAGAGAAGGAGGGGGAGGAGGACGAGGGAAAGGGGGAGGAGGGAAGAGGAAGAGGAAGAGCAGAGGAGGAGAGATGAGGAGGAAGAGAGGAGGGAGAGGGAGGAGGAGGAAAGGAGCTTGAAGGATGAAAAGATGAGGAGGTGAAAGAGGAGGAGGAGGAGGAGGAGGGAGGAGGGGAGGAGGAGTAACAGGGAGGATGAGGAGGTGAGGAGGAGGAAAGAGAAGTATACCCTCCCCTCAATACCCTCCCCTCCTCCTCTTCAAGAGCTGCGCTCTAATTCGGTGTTAGAGGGTGTTGTAAACGTCTTTCATTATTTCGATCTGCGGTAGGATTTTTTTTTCGGAAATTCTTTTAACAACAAAAGAGCGTCAACGTGATTAATCAGTCTTTAATCTGCAGTTGTTCTTTCGACATCAACGTGTTATATGACACAGATCCCCCTCTTGATGCAGTCGTTTCTTTCCGTTTCAGTTGTTAGTCTCACTCTGATAGTCATGCTTTGACAGTATTTTTACTACTCGAAAGTATATTCGAAGATACGCCTTTGCTTGCTAGGGTAACGGTAGTCATCTTGTTGGTGACGTTCTCTACACGTGGCCAGAAGTCCATGAATGCCACCTCGGTGGCTCGCGCCGACTTACACGTATCCCCATGTGACGGGTTGGAACCCCGGCCGAGGTGCCCGCAATTCGTTGGAGGCCGATTCCAGAGAACGTCCCGTTAACCGAGATTTCGGTTGCGCGTCAAAAGATCCCCATGGGGTAGAAACTCATACTCAGCTCTTCGCTGGGACGTGCCAGATGTCTCTCGTTTGCTTGGCACGTGGAATTCCTATATTTGAAATCCAAGACTACCGCGAGAGAGTGTCATAGTTCGTCGTTTTTGACCGAGCGACGAGGCTGAGCGTGACAGAGGCCCCGTAATCTAAAACAAGGCATGAGCGAAAAAAGCACACATACAAATAGGCGAATGCGGCTTCCGCACTCCGATCTGTGGGCGGTTTTCATTAAGGCTCTGCACCGGGAGCGGGATATCCGGGGCCCATTGCCGGGAGCTTTTTATCGCCGTTATTCTGTGAAGTGGGCTTCCTTAAGTGGGCCCCCGAACGTGGGCGTGTGCTTCAACTTGTTTCTACACTCACGCGAAGAGAAAAAGAACACCACCTTCTATCCGGCCGCCTCCAAAGGCGATCTAATGGACCTCTTCAGACGGCTGTCAAGCTTGGCGCTCCCCGTCTTCCTAAGCGCGGTGCCGAAATTAGGTTTCGTAATGAGGCCTAATTGAGCGTAGCAAGCGAGATTTACCAAAACGTGTCAAAGGGATCACATCTCCGTACCGTGTGATCCGCAGCCAGACGCCCTCGCTTGGCGCCACAGGAAGGAGGGGAGCGGGAACACAAGCAGCACGGATATGACTCAGCGGGCCACAGGCGCGCGCAGATGGCTCCCAAATGGCGAAGCGTACCTTCTCACGTGGTCATGACGTCCCGAGGCGGATCATAACGCATCCACGGATAACGCACGGGTGTGTGACGTCACAATATTTCACTTCACCCGAAAGCTAGCATAGTGGGTGGGATACTCTTCCTTCACTCGCGATTACTTCAGTTACCTCAAGGGGCTCTTTGCCAGCCAAGGACAATAGGAAAGAACTCGAGGCGCTACACGCATTGTCGAAAGAAGCAAAGAAGCAGAAACCATGGAAACTTCTCACTAAAGCATACTCCTCACACGCTCTGCTCCTGAGTAGATTTGAGCATGTCTCGATTATCATGATAAACCGATTATCAGGATGAACCCGGGGACCACATGTGTCGTGTTCGTAACGCATGGGTAAAACACCTAAAGCTCTATTTAACCTGCCAGGAGAAATCAGAACGCATGCGTAATGCATGCACGACACGTCTTGTGCTTTCCCGGTTTATCAGAATTATCGAGTCCATTTGATTTTTACTTTGCTATAAATATTTCAGTAAATTGTATATTTTCAGGGTCGTCGATAAAAGTAGTGGCCCGAAAGGAGCCCCATGAGAGTGAAAAGAGGAGAGTGAAACAGGCCGGAAGGTAATGCTCTAGTGGTCGATGCTGTCAAACAGTACAATGTGATAGAAAGCTACCGTGATGACAGGGACGACACGCGGCGAAAACAAACAAACAAAAATAACAACAAAAATGTAGTTTGTGCGTAGGTTTAACAAGCTCAGAGACTTCTGCTTTTGAAAAATTGATTTCCTGCACCTTTGGGTTGAAAAAGAAAGGATGCTTCTGACTTGCTCCAGCCAAAATGTCATAAAACATTCAGCAAAATTTTGTATTATAGTGGTCTTACTGTACTTTGTAATTTTTACTGTGTTAAGCAGTACTCTGTTAGGCCTATATAACGAACGTTTGAAATACAGAAATATTTGTCTTTTCGCGTGTTTCCGACAAGTGGTACTCCTCTGCCAAATTACTCTTTTTTTCTTCTTTATAAAGCCTCTGAAGTTATAAAGTTACCGTGTGGTCGCGCTTTGTCTGAATGCCCTTCACAGTAATCATTTTTAAATTAAAGGTGTTAATGTGAATTGTATATTGAAATATTTAGGAGGTGAATTCAATCAATAAGTGATGAATTGTCTCGTTCCTCCTTTTTGTTTCTTTTAAGGTACTTTTGTTTCTAGACACAACCGCTCTTCTACGAATTCCTCTAAAGTTTCCCTAGCTGTTTGTGTTCACTGAACCTCAGCAGACGTCCACTGCGAATACACAAAAGACCGTCGTTATAACCCTTTTATAAATCCAATGGCGGGATCTTTAAGTACACGATGAGGATAAACAGCGCAAAAAACGTGGACAGTGAAAATAAATATACACTACAGGACAAAACTCTACTCGATACTCAACGTTGCTCCTAGTCCCTTTATAATCTGGTCATATCTCAGCTTCATCCGGTACAGAGGAATATCTCAACGACAGCCGGGTACACGAGCGAGAAAGCCGCCGTGCCTGATTGAGTAAACCGCAGATCTGAGTTTTCATGTGAGAGAGGTCAAAACGTGAAACATTCCATCTCAACGCCTGAAAAGCCACGAAAGGGCTGCATAAGCCGATTCTCGCCTTAGATATTCTGAGGTTTAAAGAGAAAAAGCTCAGCCTCCCCCGCCCCAGCCCAACAAATAATGACAAGAAAAACGTTCAGCCTTTCCACTCTGGTGAAGAAGGAAGACCAGCGAAGCCGTACTATGGGGGAATGAAGTAATGGCCGGCCGCAAGTCGGCAAGCCAGAGTGGAAAGGCTCGAAAGGTTGCCGCCATCTATGAGCGACTGCGGCAACCAGACAACCGGTAAGGCGGTTGTCTGGTTGCCGCCATGGCTCATAAATGGTGGTAGCTGTCCAGAGTTCTGTGTCATCAGGTCATTTGAGGACGGACATGATCCTGGGGAAACTAGGCCTTAACAGCTCCGCTGTAAAAACATCGTCAAATCCAATAACACTGGATTTGGCTTAGTTCCCACTTGCCAGTCCGAATTCTGGGTGATCGTAGGTTCATAGGCAAGAAAACAGTTCTGGATTTGAGAGTTTTTTTTCGGTCACGGTAATAAGCGTCGTAGAATAATATAAAAATTTAGCTGCGTGCTATATCCTCCGGCATTGGACGATACCTAAGACATACTGATAAAAATAGTCTTGATTTACCCTTTAATAACTGAATCCAGATTTACATGATGCGATTTTACTTGCAATTTCTGCAGTTGCGGCGTCGCTCTCGTGGCCAAACAAATCGTGGTGGAAACTGACTAAATCGCACGCCAAATCGCAGCATGTAATCAGGCAAATCGCGGTGACTCGCGCTCGAAAAAATATTGGGTTGTGTGCATGTTCACACATCCTAGAACTTGGTCTGGCTCAACGGACGACGGGTCTGCCAGCTGTAGGTGAGAAATTTAGCTAGTGCAGTACAACCGCTAGCCCGGGGTCTTCAACGTGCACCACGCATCAGTGATGCACGACCGCACGCCGGTACGATGCTCATCCATATCGAAACGGGCAGGGGTGGGATATTGAACCCAGGATCCTGGGTTCTGCAGCGCGACATTTCGCTCCACGCCTCCAAGCTAGTGTGCGCTAGCCCACTTGGCCGCCGATTCCCACTCGCGTTCAAGTTTTTATGCAGGACTGTCTTTTGTATGGTGTATAAGCATTGTGACCCTGGCTTAACAATTTTGCGGATACGCCAACAAGACGATGATGACATCACGCCGCAGCGATGGAGCTCTTGTCGGTACGGCACACGAATCTGCTTCCCTCGCACGCGCAGTGCTACACCCAGTGAGGGCAACCCCTGACTTGTTCCTAAACAGTGTGTTGGTCTATAACCTTACTGCTATTTTTTAAATTGCCACACGGGCCGCAAAATACGGCTTCGTTGCTACATTAGGGCCAACGAGCTGAACATGCCAGTCGTCGCGCGGCCACTGACTTGAACATTGCTCCCTGCTGTGGCTTGCTGTCATCAATTAGCCGTAGTCGCTCCGAGTTCTTATATCGGTAGGTATAGGGTTGAAAAGCGCAAACAGATTGGGATGATGGAAAATACCACAAACGACAGGGACAAGGCGCTACTCTCAACTGATTTATTGCAAGACCGTTCAGCGCTTATATGCCCAACTCATCTACCCTTTACATATCAAACAACGCCAACGGCCAATAAAACACCGCGGCCGGCGTTGTTTGATATGTAAAGGGTAGATGAGTTGTGCATATAAGCGGTGAACTGGTCTTGCAATAAATCAGTTGAAAGTAGCGCCTCGTCCCTGTCGTTTGTGTTATTTTCTATCGTCCCTGTCTGTTTGTGCTTTTAAACATTATACCTACCATGGACCAACTAGCCGAAACCAAAGTTTTCATGATTCTTGTATCGCTCGACACAACAAAACACAAAGCTCGGCATTCTAGACATGCATTGAGACAACTCTCGTTTGAAAGCTCAAGAGCTAATGAATATATTAACCTCGATTCTCTTTAAGTTCGCACGAAGCCGATGCTACGAGCCGATGGGACTAATCACACAGCGCCAAAGGAGCAACGTCATGGTGATCTTCATGTTTCTGAAAGTGAGCTTTCATCGCTAAACGAATCGTGTACAGGGAAGGTTCAGTGACGTGTGCTCATAATACGTATGATCGCAGATGTAGGTGATAGTGCCTTCGACGGCGCTGGGACATAGGATGGAACGAAGGATAGGAACACGATTCACGGTTATTTTGTTAAACGATGTGCCTAAGATGTGCCTAGGTTTTGTCTACTTTGTTATTTTATATGCAGAAAAGCGATTTGTTAAACGATGTGCCTCGGATGATAAACAATGTGACCGAGTTTACTTTGTGAAATGGTTCACCTAGGATAGTGAACGATGTGTTTAAAATGTCATTTTGTTAAACGGCGCAATTAGGATGGTAGACGATTCGCCTAGGTGGTCACTTCGTTGAACTACGTGCCTAGAAGGTATTTTTGTTAAACGATGTGACTAAGAAGTTGAGCAATGTGCTTACGATGTTAAATGATGTGCCTACAATGTCAAATGCGGTGCCGAGAAGTTCGTTTTGTTAGACGATGTGCCTGGAAAGTGCCCATGATGTCATTCTATACGATTTCTTATTGTGGAACGATGTGTGGTGTTAAACAATGTGCCTGAGTTCTTTCTCTTAAACGGTGTGGCTAGGATGTCAGATGGGGTGACTAAAAAGTCATTTTGCTAAACTATGTGCCAAAGACGTTTAACGATGTGCCTAGGACGTCATTTTGTTAAGCGATGCGCATAGGATGTACCTAGGATGGTAAACAATATTCCTAGGACGTGCCTAGGTTGGGAAACGATGCGCATAGCAGGTCATTTCGTTAAACGATGTTCCTAGAATGTGGCTAGGGTGTTAACGATGTATCTAGGAGGTCATTGTGATAAATGGTGGGACTATGTCTCCCTCTGTCTTTGTTATGGCAGCCACGTCGTCTAACCTTCGCTCATCTATTGATTATTCCTATAATCGCCTTCTGCGTGCTGCAAGCTTCGTCTAATGGGTTGTGCAACCCGTTCAGAACAAACGCAGCAGCTATCTTTAGCAAAACATTTGGGCAGAACAAACTATGCTGCTCTCGATAGTAGCGATTAGCTGCAGGCGCAACTGAAAGAGCCGCGGCTGGTCGCATGTCACTTTTTCAACTAACTTTAGCGGGGAAACTAAATTGGTGCTGAGGTCACGTGACGTATATTTTTCCGCTTTATCTAACCGGGAAACTGAATTTGTGAGTAGGTCGCGTGACATCAAGTCAGATGAAGTCATTTTTCCCGATAAACTTAGCGCGGAAAATAAACGGTCAGAAACGTACCTGAAAGTGCTCCTGAAGATCCCAAGAAATCTAATCGGTTTAAAACCTCTTTAAATCGCTAATCGCTTTAATACCAGACGCCGCTCGCCTGCGTCTTCCACAGCTTAGTGACTTGGCGTTTTCCGCCCAGGTGGCAAGCGTTGGAAATGTGTATACAGGGGCTGCAGTTATCGTTCGAAAAAGCGGGTCCCGACATAGCCTCCTCTATACTCACAAAGCCTGGTAGTTCGACAGCGGAGCCATACAGTGCCCGGTCGCAGATTTGGAGCGCGAGGATCTGGTAGCACAGAGCATCAAAGAGCCATTCCTCGGGAAGCCTGGACGTCAGCGCATCAGCCTTCGCAGCGGCGAGGACTCGAAACACACTTGTTCGCTCGGGAGAAGTGTGTTTCGGCGTCTTGCCGCAGCGGGGCGCCAGTCACGTGGCTCTCCTCTCATTCGTTGTCTGCCGCTCTACCTTTTCCTTTTCAACGGCCGTTTCTCATGGCGATCTGCAAAGCTTTGTCAATTAATAGGAGACTATGGCCCTGGAGATTGTCAGACAGGGATTGTCGGCGGTCGAACACAATTGGCCATATACTCCGTTTCACTCCAAGCCCGACCGGAGCCAATGCTATGATCCAATCGGGCCAATCAAGAGGCGTAAAAACTGCATGTCATGTTGATAGTTGTTTTTTTGTGCATTTGATGTCACCGGCTAAACTGATCACTCAGGCACAACGAAAGCAGCGTGATTCGGCGTTTTTTTTTCTTTCTTTTCGCGATCGTTTTTGGCAGTGATCGCACACACGCAGAGACGATGAGCGTTGTGACGAGGCGCTCTTGAGTGAATAATTGTTATGCGGAGGGCAAGTTCGTCTGCTTCTGGCGCAGGAGGTAGCGGTGACGTCAGAACGCCGAGCCCTGATTGGCTGATCGCGACCCCCTATCTGAGTGTCGTCTGCTCCTTTGCAACGTCGTCTGCTCGCAACGCCGTCTGCGTCTGTCTTACCATTCCTGCGACTTTCGAAAGTGCAGAGGCCAGATTCACGAAACGATCTTACGCCGAAAATATGCGTAAGAGAAAACTTAAAAACAAATTCGTATTCACGAAACGAAATTTCCGTAAGTGTTGCGCAGGTTACGACGAAATCCTACGACAGCTCCGAAGCTACGCACTTCTTACGATCAAATCAGCATGGCCGACAGCATCGCGGTCGCGACGACCAACGGACGTTTATTTTTCTACGTGCGCTTCTCACGCGTCCCGACTTCAAGCAGCAAGAAAAAAGTAAAAAGCACTTGAACCAGACCACGACGAACAAGAACGCTGGATCCACAAACACCCGGGAAAAGCTCCAACGGCCACGATTTCACCGAGACCGACAATGCGAACTCGGCAGATAGGCCTAGCAGCCACTCCGACTCGGCGACCGTCTGTCCACGACCGGCTGGCGTGCTGAATGGAATATGCCCGCGCGACCCTTGTGAACCCTACCTGTATTATACTGTGATCACTGACTTCAATCTTAGATTGAGAGGTCAATCTCTTCCTCTTGTCATCTCCCTGTTTTCCGAGGCAACGGTGACTCTCGCCGGTGAAAAAGCGGTGAATCTCCGACAGACGCAGGAAAGGTAAAGCAGCCATCGCTTTGACTAGCAGACGTAAAGCAGACGACGTTAATTGCGCCAACCCGCCGACGCCGTTAAAGAATGAGGAGTTTCGCCGCACACGAAAGGAGGGAAAAAGTATTTGGGAGGGAACTTGCGGACACTATCACGCGCACTCTCGGTTCTTAGCAAACAAACCTCGGCGTCTCGGAACACCTCGCCAGTGAGTACTTTGACTTCCCTCCTTGATGCTCGTCTGCTAGTTGTTCGACAAAAACAACGTACCGCTCGAGTTATTTCGTCTGCCCTCTGTGAAAGACGAAGTCGAGCTCGCTCGTAAAGACCTGCACTTCCGAAAGTCGCAGGAAAGGTAAGAAAGACGCAGACGACGTTTCGAGCAGACGACGTTGCAAAGGAGCAGACGACGCTCAGATAGGGGGTCGCGATCTGCCAATCAGGGCTCGGCGTTCTGACGCCACCGCTACTTCCTTTGCCATGCGCAGAAGACGAAAATGAGCCCACTTGCGAGGCGTATAGGCTCTAAGTTCGACCGGAGCATCGGATTCGGTCAAACTTAGAGCCAGTAACTATTGAGACGCCCTTCTCAAAAGTTATTCGGGTTTTTTACCAGGCCAGGATTCATGACGAGCTTACTATGTTTTCTGACGTCTTTCTCTCCTTTTTATTTTATCAGGGTCTGTTGAGGAAAATTGGATATTATTTAAAAAGAAGCTAGTTCACCTTGTAAATTTAGATGTTCCTGTACTACGTATTCGTGGGGACGCTGGTAAACCGTGCCACAATAAAGAAAACGCTGAAAATTCTCAGTTACTAAAAGAAACGACTCTATCGAAAAGGGAAGGCCAGTGGGTCCTCTTCAAAGTAGAAAAAGTACTTTACTTACTTAGAATACTGTGTTAATTAAGGATCCCAGAAATAAGCCCTTTCACCTAGATTAACCCAATATTTTTAGTCTTAGCCCCACTTAGTTTTGAAAACGGTAATACCGAACCCTAGTACTTAAATTATCAAGCTATTAGACGATGATTGTGCCATTCTACCAGATGAACTTGCTGCAGCAACATTGAAAGATTTATTTTCTCCTTCTTCACAGCTGCGTCATCGTATAAGTTTCCTTTTTCCTTCCACTTCCATTTCCACTTCCACACGTCACCAATCCCTGTCACTGTAGCTGACGTTGCCAAACGCATTGATAACCTGAATGTAACTTCTGCCCCGGGCGCTGATAATCCTTGCTAAAAAAAAACAAAAAAAAACAACGACGGATATAATTAGCTTGTTTTTTCGCTGATATCTAACCAGTCATTGTCTGAAAGTTGGGTTTCAACAAACTGGAAGATGGGCCGCGCCATTCTTGTTTATAAAAGTGGTGATCGATCTAACCTCGGTAATCATCGTCCAATATCGCTCACATGCATATCATTTGAACTTTTGGAGGATATCGTATTTTTACATCATGAATCACTTAACCTGTAGCAACGTTTTCTCCCAGAATCAGCATTGTTTTTGCCAAAGTTATTCCTGCGACATCCATCTATTTGAATTTTCGCACGACCTGCATACGATCCATTATTCACAGTCCCATACGGATGCCGTTTCCTAGATTTTTCTAAAATGTTCGACCGTGTTCCTCAACTCCGCTTCCTCTCTAAGCTCTCCCAAATGAATATTGCTTCCTTAACTTTCCTTGGATTTGCAGCTTCCTTTCATTGAGAGTTCAACACGCAATCATAAACACAATAGAATCAAACCTCAATATCGCTGTATCGGATGTCCCACAAGGCAGTGCCCTGAATCCCGTCCTGTCCTTGATTTTTATTAACGATCTTCCAAATTTTGTCTCCTAACATACATCTATTCGCCGATGATTGTGTAATTTATCGGCAAATAAAGTGCACTAACGATCATCTCATTCTCCAGAATCATCTTAAAATTGTAACCAAACGGTATGATAAACGGCTAATGTTACTAAACCATTTAAACTGTAACTTGGTTTGTTTTTCTCGTAAACTTTCCCAATTACTTTTTCAATAATCTCTAGGCACAGAAACCACCCAGCGTGTTCACTCATATGAATACTTTAATGTAAAGCTTTATCCTCATACGTCTTGGACTAACCACACTGATAATATATCTGCAGAAGCTTCTAAAACTCTCGGTTATATCCGAGGCTGCTTGCATTCCACTCTCCCTGCTCGGCAGCAGCTGGTCTACAAAGCCTTTGTGTACGTCCGCAAATAGACCACGCTGCTGCCATCTGGTCTCCTCATCCAATTTACCTAGTTAAGATCTTAGAATCCATTCGAAATCGAGCTGCCCGTTCCATCCTTTCAAACTGTGATCGTACAGCCAGTCCGTGGGGAGTGAAAGCCTCTTTCGGGCCACGACACTTCCAATACTCGCCGAATGCTATCACGCATTTGTCTCTTACATAGACGTTTTACAGCGAAGCTGTATATCCCTCGTAGGTGGGATCTTCTCGTGCCAACGTCCTCACGAAAAAAAAAAAAAAAAACCTTCAGCGAATGAAGCGAAAAGAGCATATCACGCATGCAACATACAGCACAGCATTCGTTTCAGTAAAGTACAAACACAAAACAAGCATCCGAACCACATAATTGGTGTAAAGGCGCTCCTGATAACAATGCGAAGCACGTAGCGCTCACCGGATACGTTTCGCGGTAAATATTAATGTTGCGCAAGCTGCCGTGGCGACGACAGCTTGCAACGTGGCGAGTGACGTCACTAGCCTTTACAGGGTGTTTCACGCAAGAGTGACAAAAATGCCTAAATTTGTAAATTTTAGGTAAAAGGATAATTTTCTCGCGACCGCATTACTCGTGGAGGCGGACGTCCAAAAATACGCCATACTTACTATTTAGTTCGCTAATTAACTAAAAACAAAGACTAATCAAATTTTAATCTGGGAGAATAGACATATGGTTCCAATTAGTAATTCCTGAGCGTCATCGCAAACCACTAAATCAGTCCTTTGCAGAAAGTTTGAGCGTGTGAGAACAAACGTACTAAGGCGTTAAAGTTACCGCTCCTGAAGCAGGTACAAGGCAGGGGCTCTCATAATTGACGGAAAAATCGCGCGGGCGCTTTACCGCAACCGCACGTGGTAACTTTAGTGCCTTACTAGGCTTCTCATGCGCTCAAGGTCTTTGTGAAGATGACAGATTTAGGGTTTTTTGATGACGCTCAGCAAGTTTCTATTTGGAACGATATGTCTATTTTCACGAATTAAAAGTTAATTTGTCATTTTTAGGTAATTTGCAAACTAATTAGTAAGTATCGCGCATTTTCTAACGTCCGTCACTACAAGTAATGCGGTTCTGAGAAAAAAGTTTTTATTTTTATTTTGAATAGACTAATTTTATGAAGTTGTATCACTTTTACGTGAAACACCTTGTGTATAAAAACGTTTTGTACGGTGCATTTACTTTTTTCTGGTAAATTATTTGGTATAGAACACTGGGCGATCGTTGCAGGTGCTAGCACAGCTTCGCTGGCTGAACCAGCTTAACAGCATTTTTATTACCACCCTCAACTAAGACAGTCTGATGTTAGACCCCACCCCCATCGTTCATCTATACGCCATTTTAACTTTCTGTGTATACGTCGCATTCGCGTTGCCACCGTAAATTTTAGATATTCATTTCGTCCACTCGCCAGAATAGAATGAAACGATCAGCCGGAACAGATGGCTCACGTCAGTGACCCAAATTTTTTAGAAATGCAGTGCGATCCATAATAAATATGAAACTAAGATAATATTTTGTAACCACTGCTTGGCAAGGAATGTCTTATTTTTCTTTGTTTTATATTTTACAATAATATTCCATATGTTAATGAATGAACCCCCTTCCCCCTCCTTTTTATGTGATGCCCCTCGGCGTCATTAACGGCAAATAACTAAAATCAAATGAAAAAAAAAAAGAAAAACGTTTACGAATCTCTGTAACGCGGAAATTAGAGCGCAGCTCTTGAGGAGCAGGAGGGGAGGGTACGCCTTCCTCCTTTCCTCCTCCTCTCCCCTTCTCCTTTATACCGTCCCCTCCTCCTTCTCCTCCTGCGTACCCTCCCATCCCCCTCCTCCGCACCCTCCCCTCCTCCCACAGTTTCCCCGCTAAATTGGCGCCCCGTGACCTCAACAGCAATTCAATTCCCCGCTAAATTTGGCGGGGAATCGAGTTGCTCTTGAGGTCACGTGGCGCGAATTTAGCGGGGAAACTTTGGGAGGAGGGGAGGCGTCAATTTTAACAGCTAAATTTAGCGGAGAAACTGAATTGGTTCGTGGGTGACGTGACACCAAATCATATGACGTTATTTCCCCCGCAAAATTTAGCGTGGAATTAAATCAGTACTGAGGTCACGTGCCGTCGATTTTCCCGCTAAATTTTGCGCGGTTACGCCGACGCCGATGGTGACGCTGCGAAACCCGGGAAAGGGCCCCGAACAGGTGCGCTCTAAAACAATGCGTATATGTACCCACAAATTGTTTCGACAGATGCTATGGAATGACATCGACGGGTAGAGCGAACCAGAGTTCGCAATTTACGCACGCCTCCAATCGCAGCTCCTGAGTTTCGTCGTCGGCAAAATGACCCGTCATGCATACGAAACCTACCGGAGTAAGGACCGACATACATGGACAATCGTCACAAACACACAGATAGGAACCATGCTGGGAGGGGTCCTGTGTAGCGCGAGCATGCCCGTAGACGGGCGGGCACCACATCCACAGAGGAACGAGGGGTTCATGAAATCAGGCGAGAAATTATCGCAGGCAGATACTACTGAATAATACATTAAAAATCGCCAGGTGCATCTGCCGAGTGCAATAAACTCATCTTCCGGAAAAAGAAAGTTGCCTCTTTATATTGCTCGAAGATACAAAATAAATATTCGAGCATTATTTTGCTGATTCATAGGCAGCTGTTTTTACGGAGTCTTTGTTTTTCGTACTTTGATCGACGCGGGACGTTGTTCTAGCGCAGAGTTCTAAGGCGCACAGGCACGCGCCCACGCACATGCTTACGCACGAAAGTACACGCACACGTATACGTGCGACCACACACGGACAGATACGCTCCCACTTCCAACAATGAATCTGTCACGTGTTCCAATTTTTCTCCCTCCCTGCTGTACTCCATCCGACACCACAACCTCAAGATCCTTACTTGGTTAAATTTGATCCGCGTTTTACCATTCCGGCTTGCATGAATGCGCCCGCCACTTGACGACATGTCGTTTCGACGGAGTTTATTTCTTCTTCAGACTACTGCCGGTCGGTATTAGATCCGTACCTTTATTTATGCAAACACTGGCCACAGCTGTAGCCAGCGAACTGCACTCCCAAAACTTTCTAATCCCCTCCCCGCCCCCCCCCCCCCCTCCCCCCCTCCCCCCCCCCCAAACCTTGGCTTCCTTCAAGCGACTCTCGGGGTCATTGACAAATTGGAATAGTGCGGTCTGCGCATAAACCTGAAGGATACGACCCTTGAGCCCTCCTTGACCAAGCGTTTTTTTTTAGTTTCTTTCTCGATTGTTGGCACGTCTTTAGGTTCTTCTTTCCCCCGTAAACTGTTTAAGCGCGAACGTCAAAAGCAAACGCCAAGACGCAATAACGCCGTAACACCTAACGCCGTAACACCCAACGCCGTAACACCTAACGCCGTAACGCCGAACGCCATAACGCCGTAACGCAAACCGCCGTAATGCCGAACGTGGTATACAAACAAAGTCAGCTAGTTTGGCGTCTACGCACTAAATGGCGCAGTTATACAATGTCGAGCTCTCAATCAAGGGACCGAGAACTGAATTTCCATTGGAGCCGTTTGGAATTTCGTTCTTTCATCCCAATTTACCACTTTCTTTTTGTACAGATTGTTCACTGATGTACATACGTGTTACACGTTTCGAGATGGTTTCTGTGGACTTCCGTCACACGTTCTTTGGGGATCACGAACATTATTCTGCGTGAATATGACTAATACCCACTAAGGAAAGATGGGAAAACATAAAGAAATGAAAGATATGAACCATATGGACAAAAATATCAAAATAAATGAAGGAATAGAAGGATAAAAAAGGAAGTGATAAAGAAACGGTATAAAGATGAAATAAAATTATATGAAGGAAGGATATCGTGAAGAAACGAGACAGATGTTTATAGGGTGAGTTTGCAAATATGACAGACAAGAAAGAAAAGATGATAGGGGAAAACATAAAAAAAACATAAGGGAAAAAAGATGACAATATAAATAAAATATATACATATATGAATACAACATAGAAATATGAAAAACTTAAATAGAATATATGAAGGTAGATTATGAAAAACATATTCCTTAAAAACTAGAAACATACGACTGAAGGATACGAATGAAAGAAAACAGGATTGCAATTAGAGATGTGACAGAGACTTGAGAAAAAGTAGTGGGGTGGAATATACGATGACAATCTTGCTCAACTACTCAACTAAAGGGGAAAACAGCTCGGATGATTTGCATCTGGCAGCGCGAAAAATCCTCTCCTAGCCACGCGAAGGTGTAGGCGTTGGAATATCGCACGCATATTGAGTTATCTTTCCCATGCCTATTCACGATTCTGATGCATTAAACCAACATTTTTTTCCCATTAATATTGCGTCATATTATCACTGCCACTACAAGACAGTACGTGAGTAGCCATACACGGCAGATGGGGCCAGTCTCCCGTCCCGATTAAAAGGAAAACCTTGAGGTTCCAGCAGTTTCCAAGTATTGTAAAACCCTTAGTGTTGGCGAGCCCTTCATTTTCGCAAATTTCGCGAATTCAAAAATTTTCAAAATTTGAGGTCACGCGAACATTTCGGTCCTTAAGAGTTTCAGTGCAGGCGTCTGAAATTCGCGCAATTTAGTGGCCGCCATTATGTTTTCTGTGATCGATTCGCGAAAGATGGGGGCCGCGAAAATAAAGGGTTTTACAGAATCTAAAGGGTGTCTAAGCCAAGGCCATAGCATTCGCTCGGCGTGAGGAGTCTTCTCCCCTTTGTTCAGTATTTGTTCTCTGGATCAACAGGGCTCCTCTTTTTCAACAGTAGGAAAGGAACTAACTTTTACTGTCAAGGCACTTTAGCCTAATGCTGTTTTATCCTTCGCGGGTTGCAAAACTTCAGACCGCTCGCCCTTTTTGGACAAATATTCAGCACTCTTGTGCGTTTCGTCGGTGTGTCTCTGATTTTCGAGAAGCCCTTCAGCCTCGTAGAGTATCGTTACTTAATTGGACGTGGTCTTCGAAGTTTCGACATATTGATCTCTTTCGCAATGCTTGCCTCATCGGGCGTCAAGAGAACGAACCGAGCGTCTGGCGTACGGCGATTTTCTGGATTGCACATTTTAACGACATTGATTCTATATATAATAATAGCTTACGATATCGTTTTACGTGCTTGCACGTTATAGTTCCATCCTGTTTGCAAGGTCACATACCAACTGTCTTGTTTTTAGTTTAGCATTTTCTCGCACATTTCTGGTCTGTAGCGCAGTTGAAATGTTCCTTTTCGGTAAATCCATGCATCCCTTGTGAGGCGGCGTTTTCACCTTTTAGTACGAAAACAAAATTCCAGATATTTATATTTTCTTCGGGAGAAACAACATACATGCTTGAACGACCCATTGATTCTCCTAAAGAACCTCACTGAGAGTGTAATTCAGAGGGTGTCACATGTACAAACTGCATACACAGACTCAGCCTCGAATGATGATTTAATACTCTGCATTCTATGACAAGGCGTTATTTTAATCTACACAATGATGACTGGGGTGCTAGATTGCATACCTGAAGGAATAACACAAATAACAAAACTTTGTAACACTCTTTTCCATACGGGTATGCTTGCTGTCTTTAATTCGATCTTAGATAAACCGACTTGTGGTACTCGCCATGAAGGGAAAGGTTGAGCAGGTTCGAAGGGTACCAGCCGGGCAGCACAAACTGGACGTAATAGTGTGGATAGTGTAACATCTCCTGTTTGTACGTTGCGCAGCGCGACAGCCCCTAGAGATATTGTCCTTTTTTTTCTTTATTTGCATGACGTCGTAAACTATACATTATTGTATCATCAGGCATTTTGTACCAAAAAGAAAACTAATAAAATATGGTAGACAGAGCTTGATCAAACGAAAAGGTTTTAATATAACTACATTTATTGCGTTTCGTGTTTCCGAAATTTGCCAGCACTAGCGCACTTTTTAAAAGCATTGCATCCTTGTAACACTAACTCAGAATAGCGTGCCTCAATGGCCTTCTGTTTAGGGTGATGCTAGGTGATGCGACCCTTTGTAGTACCCGATGCTGACAGCACGCGCTCACAGAGAAAATACAAAGAAATCGCCGGAAACAAAATGTCGCCGTAGCACAGTCAGCGCCACGAGCGCGTGCAGGGACACGCTCTTTCACGTGCTTCAGAACAGAAAATAAAAAGAAGAATTGGAAACAAAATGGCCAGATGTCATCACCCCAAGCAAAGCGCACATGAAGACACCCTAACTCAGCATAGAAAACGATTATCAAATTATTTTAGCATTACAATGATATCGCTAAGAACTTAATTACTACGATTTCACCTCTGAATCCCGGAGAAAAGCTCACCGGAGATAAGCTTGCCGCAAAACCGGCAGATGCGGAGAAAAGCTCACCGATTTTTTTTCTTTTTATATGGAGACTGCTGGATCATGTGTAATTCATATCAATGTATTATCATTAAAATTCCTCAGCTTTGTAAAAAAGAAAATGTCCTTTTTGTAGTATTTGTTAAGCTTATTGGGTATAATGCTCCCAAATTAATAATTGCGGGCGAGTGTTTCTTGTGGTTTACTCTCCAGGCAACGGAAGTCTAATTATGAAAACTTTATGAACTTGAAAATCATGAAAAGGTTCAAAAACGTAATAATGTCTGTCTAAAATATTAAAAGCAAACCTGTAAATGCCGAAAATTTGAAAGTGCATGCGCAACAACGCGGTGCCAGAAAATCTCTTTGAAGCTTTTGTTAACTTTTGAAAACTGGGTAGAAAGGTCAGTAGGATATCGAGGCGTCTTTCTCCTACGGAAATGCACGTTTTCTAGCCGTTCGTGCTGGTGTTTCCACACGTTGCCTTTGTGTGATAGTGCCCTTTTACGGCGAGCCGCCCATGACCTTCAGAGCTGCACATTGCCACCGTTGTTACTCTTGACCTATACTAGTCGGTCACAGGCCAAGAACGAAGTGGAAGCTCCTCCCATCTCCTTCCACTTTCGTAGAGCGAACGGTGGACAGGAGGCGATCTCCCCTCCACCGTTAGCGAATTGGGCGAGTTGGTAAACTTTCTACACGATGAAAACCGCTCAAACGACGACGACGGAGTTAAGTCAAGAAACACGACAGCACCAAGCTGCTCTCGCAACTAAAGCTTTAGTAATGAAAAAAAAAAATCTCGGCCGACAGTGATTACATTAGCAATAACAGCTACTTATCTAACAGGCACCACACAATCTTCGGAGCTTAAAAGCTTCACACCCCGCTATTCATATTAGCTCTCAAAATCAAACCTCTTCATCTGACAGAGCTACCGACGGCGCGCTGTCAATAAATTGTTGCCTTTTTTACGGGTCTCTGACGTTCTGATTTTATACTTGCGCCGTCTTTAATATACAGAATGAGTGATTACTATTTTTTGAAGCATTAGTAAATATGCCCAATGAACTTCAAGAATATTACAAAAAAAGAGGACAATTATTTTTATTGAAGTGACGAATTTTAATTGTGTTAAATCGCCACGTGTGACGCACAATCAGCTAAGCTAAGAAAAAAAAATCGGTGAGCTTGTCTCTACATCCGCTCAAAGGCTGGTGAGCTTTGCTTCGCATCTGCCGGTTTTGCGGTGCGCTTTTCTCCAGTGAGCTTTTCTCCGCCGCCCGTCACCTCTTATTCGAATGGTAACAATTGAGTTCTTACAATTAGTGCACTGCAACACGAGTTTCGATTTCATGTTCCAGGTAACATAAAAGGAGAAGAGAACGTGACTTAGTGGGAAGCTATGCTCAGAGTTCCGATTCAAGCAGGATTCCAATCAACAACAAAGAAAAATACAAAACTTATTTTAATAAAACAAATCATTATCTCGGCGAAATTAGGCCCGGACGGAAGTAATGTGCCATGTCCGTTTCCATTTTAACTTTCGATATAAACGGGGAATGAATCTTCGTTAACTTGGATGTTTTTAGCATGCTCACGCAGCTACCAAGACCACTGCTCTATTCGAGTTCACAGGTCTCTACGTCGCTTCCCCCGTCACCTCCGCGAGAAACGTATCCTCATAAAATAAAGCATACGTACTATACAAGGAAAGATAACCCGTTCGGCGTTTATATCAGCTCTATGTAAAATAGAACGGCATATCGAGTCGACAAGACGTAGCACTGCATGGTGACGAGCGACTGAGTCCGACACAGGTTGCAGTCTGTCAACATCTAGACCACGACCGCGGCTTGCGGGACATACACATTTTTCGAACACCACAGCTTCGAACAAGAAATGACACTGAAATGACGATTCGGTGGAGGAACCAAGTGACGGATCCCGAAAACCAGGTGAACTATTCGTTCGGGACGAGTCCACTTGGAAGAAAGGCTCGTACAGACATTCCACACAGGTTGCGGGGCGAAGTGGGAGAGGGAGGGCGGATCCGCGCTCTTGAGGGAACGGATGATTCACCACAGCCGACGGTTTACCGATGCTTTTTTAGTTTGTGCGGCATCTCCTGCTACATATCAAGTAATGCACTCGCAAACAAAGAACACACAACAAAACGTCGTAATGTTGTTTTGAATCTTGAATAGAAGATTACTAGCAACTGCTGTACAAAACTTTATTTTATGTTAGCTTTAGTGTCTGAAATAGTCGCTAGTGGCGTTGCGTTAGCTCTCGTAACGCTCTGTTCTGCACCTGGTCCTGGTTGCAAACATTGTACTAAAACATGAAAACGCAACTCCGCTACGGTACATATACCGGATGTAATAGCGGAATGTGTAAATTTGAGGGAGTGACTAAGCGATCTACTAAAACTCTCAACACGGGCTTTTCAACTTTCTGAGTTTGGCAATGTGATGTTTTCAAGCTGTTGCATTATGTCACCAAAGACAGTATAATTTTAGTAGTCCAATGCGATACGAAAGTCATGGCTCGTGTGTCCTTATCACTCCCGGCACTGACTTTTGAAGGAAAAACGCTCCAGGTAGAAAATTAGAACAATATTAAATTTCTGTGTACCGGTGAGAAAGCATGACCCAAGATTCGTTACCTGCTGTTGCAACGAATCTGGTTAAAGGGAAACTGAAGCGGTTCTGTATTTGAGAAAAAACACTTCAATGGCCTTCAATTTACCTCCAGGATCAGGAATATCGAGATTATTTTTCAATTTGGCGCACGGAGCCTTCAGAAATTAATTTTTAAAGTACCGCCAAAGCCCCTCCTTCCCGGGGCGTGACGTCACAAAAGGAGTTTTCGGAATCTCTGCTCTCGCGCATCTTCAGCGCCTGCCAAAGCTATGCACGCGCACTCTTGCTATTTTCAAGAAGGTCAGAAAGAGACGTCACGACTGCCGTCATTGCGGGAAACATATACAACTGGCAAGCTTGCCATTGCACGCGCTGCCCACACGAGCGACACGCGCTTGGCGGCCCAAAGGTCCTTTTATGACGTAACAACAGGTCGGAGATTTTTCGCGTTTTCTCGCTTTTAGTTGCATCTTCAGGGAAAACGAATGTGATATTCAGATTCACGGGATAAAAATACACCAGAATTCACCTCTAACTCGTTTTTTTCAAGAAGTGTTTCAGCTTCCCAACTAGTAATATTGTTTGTTTAAAAAATTGATTGAAATTGTTGTGCAACAATTAAAATTAATAATTACTCCGCCATAACTGAAGGGAGCATACACTGGTGCTGAACATCGCAATCAAGCAATAGCATGATTACAATTTTCAGCGCCAGTGTGCTGGGTTTAAACACTGCATTGTCAACGTGATTTATCAGACTTATAATAAAATATAATTAGAACATTTTAGTTATTTTATTAATGATCTACATTTGCTTTTCTCAGTGTGTTGGATTACGAGATGTGACCTATTTCAGGAGACAATTAAAACAAGTATTAAGTACGAGTCATATTTATTCCGCCTCTCCATGTTTACGCGGGAAATTGTTGCAGTCACCGGCCAAGTACGATTCAAAAATAAGACAGCCATATACATATAGAGATAGTGCGAACTTATCATACGTAGAGATGGGCGAGAGTCGGTGTCGCTGCTTTGTTGCTGTTTCAGTATTCTCCTTGTGTTCCGTGTACATTGTGTGTTCAGTGCTATATCTGTATCTACCATATTGCGTATAAAATTAAGGAAAAAAAAAGAAATTGGCACTCCTTTATTTTTTATGCCGTTTTGAGTGCCATCTGGTGGAATCTATATTGATTACACGAGGGGAAAAAAGGTGGCAACTTCTCTCCTTCTTACGGGAGCGAATTTCCTCCCCGTTTTGTAGGAACAACTTTCCTCCCTTTCTAAACGAAGATAAGGGACACGCGAGATCCTCCTTAATTAAGGAGGAACTTGCGTGTCCTTGAAAAAAAGAGAGTAATATTTCCTCCCCTAAATTTAGGGAGGAAATACAAATACTTTTTTTAAGAGTGTTGGTTATCGCGCTGACTGCCGTCACGCGAGTCTTGCTCTTGCCGAACCGCTCCTCCGGCGAAGTGTTTACGAAATCCACAGGAAACACAATTGCTACACGTTTCCCAATTTCCCAATAATGCGTCCTGCGGTGTGAGCCGAGCGCATCGATCCTACCGCCGCGATATGTAACTATCTTTGAAGCAATAATTTTGAGCCGATGCCAAGGAGAGAAGAAAGTATTCATCTCTTGGAGAACGCAATACACTAAAATATGCACATTTCTTACTTCGAAGCTATAAAGAAGCACATTTAAAGTATATATTTAGTATATTTTCAATATCCCGAGTGAACCTGTAATATACATTTTGTGGAAATCGTATTTTAGGCGAGCGGTAGGAGTGTTGACTCAGTGTGGTAACTAAGGTGAACATACCAAAAGAAATAAACCAACACTCGGTTGAGGTATTGACAGATGACGTCAAATAAGGGAACGAGAACGTCTCAAACACAGCTCGAGAAATGAGCTGTGTTTGAGACGTTCTCCTTCTGTCAATACCTCAGTCTCCGGTTTTTCACTAAAATGTTTGATATACACCTGCTCACTTGCGCCCTTACGTTCTGCTCATCAACACTAGGCCTTTAAGCCACGCCACACTGGAGGCGCTGCTGTCGCACGGCTGATGCGAACACGCTTCCCTTTATGTGAATCTGGTTTCAGCTGAAGCCCAGTGTCCACAGATGGTGCCGAAAAGTGCTTGCTTGTTTCTAAACTGCGCGTCGGTCTATATGTGTCATATAACATGACGAATCTAAGCATAAAATGTAAAAGTATACTCTACGAAATGTTTCGCAAAAGCACAAATTGTTATGCTTTCAGTTTAAGGATTAGTATGCTTGTAGCCTAAGGCGCGAAAGACAAAACATTATGGCGAGTAAAGCCATGAGGCGTCTAAGATTCGCATCCATATGAAATTCGAACGCCAGCAGAGTTGATTTTCGTCCGCTCACATCATGACTCTCTTGGGGAAACGCAGTAACGCAATAGCTCGATCGAAAAGACCCATCACATCAGTCCGCGAAACAAGCTAAATTACTATGTAGTAATTGAAAAGTTGAGAACGGCCAAGGAGCGTATTCAGTTGTCCCGTCTCTACAGCTTCCTAATTTGGACAACGCAGCGGCGCCTCGCGCAACCTGATTGCGGGTCTGCGACCAAAGCCATAGCCTCCTATATACTGACAAAGCCTGGCAGATCGCCACGACAAGCGGCAGCCGAAATGGAACAGGTGGAGCGGCAGAACAACAGATGAAAGGAGAGCCACGTGACTGGCGCCCCGCTGCGGCGAGACGCCAAAACACACTTCTGCTGAGCGAGCGAACAAGTGTGTTTCGGGTCCTCGCCACTGCAAAAGCTGTGCGCTGACGTCCAGGTTCCCCGAGAAATGGCTCTTTGATGTTTTGTGCTACCAGATCCTCGCGCTCCAGATCTGCGACCGTGCCCTCTATGGCTCCGTCGCCGAACTGCCAGGCTGTGTGAGTAAAGTATGGGCTTGGATAATATATTTCTGCGCTATTGAAACAATTCTTCTTGAAAGTTTGATGCAGAAATGAGCCGGACGGCTCTATGTTTGGGCTTCAGACTAAGCCTAAGTTAATAATATTGCCTCTTCAAATGTTAACAATATTCAAAGCGCACTGCCGGATTTTCTTGAGCTACCCAAAACAAATTGCATTTTCTGAACTCCCGGATATTAAGACTTCACGGTATGGTATTTATTGTCTCGAAATTCAAAACGGCTATTGAGAAAACTGTAAATCAAAATAATGCTGAAACCAAGATTCAAATTTCCGCGCCATCTCCGGCGGTGTGACGTCACAGATGGTACAGAGTTTCAGGGTGCGCAGGTAGTCTTAAACCAAGTATGTCGAGCGTTCGTTTCGTGCCTCTCAGTGAATGAGCTTGCAAGCATTTTTTTCCCACCATCAAACGTCTTAATTAGTTAGGAACGTGGTTTACTGCCCACTTTTTACTATTTCTGTCGTTTTACTTCAGTGTTGTCAGCTCTTGGTTTGAGCTACACGATGTGAATGAAGTTAGAAAAATTCTAGAACTTGGCTTTTTTTTTTTTTTCACAGAATACTCGAGGGTCTGGTACAGTCGATGTCTATCAATGTGTTGAGCCAATTTTGAGGCAAATCAGCGACCATAAAGCAAATCGCTAAAGTCCCCGTTCAATTCATCTCAAACAAAAACTAAAAACAGAAAAAAAAAGAAGCGGAATGATTGAAGAAGAACAGAGGGCGAACAAAACTCTTTCAAACACCATTGTCTCGAACCCATTCGAGCGCCGGTTTATTCACGACCATCCGAAACTGAAGAAGAGCGCAATTTTACGAGTCAGAGCTTAGGTTTCTCGAAAGGGGTTTCAAGCACGGAGCGCATACGTCGCGAACAGTTAAGTCTAGTTAATGGGGCGAACTTTTGTCCAAGCTGAAGTTTGACGTCAAACCTTGACGTTCGGCTGTTTCGGCGAGCCTTCGACTTGCTAGGAAGATTCGACAAAATAAGACTTATGGACTACAGTGCGTGACTTCTAGACACGAATTTTGAATTTTTGAGACGAGATAATTTGAATTGTAGTAGAAGTTATACTTTATAAAATGTATTACCGACGTTTACGGACCATGATAGCAAACATATGTACGATGTGCGACACTGTTATCAATACGAACACGACATGGGCACTTTTTGTTTGCATTTTGTTTCCTAAGGGTATTTATGGACTCTGCATGAAAATATGCCGGCTAGGTTAGTATTCCAAATGAGCAATTTCCGGCAGAGTAGTAGTTTTGATGACAGCCCTTCGATCCTAAGATAGGTAGGAAACCCCGTCGATTGCTCCTCGGCGCTAGCAGCTGTCACGCAGTGTACTCTTCAGCCGGGGTCCCCTGCTCATACAGCACACAAAATACTTTCTCCAAAGATGAGTTAACTCAATAGTCGTGGTTCGAATGCCGCGTGCCAAGTTTCTTCTGTGAACTCACGGCCAGGTGGCATTCGAAGCACAGGATCGCCGAGTCGCTCGTTCTTAAAATCCCCCCCCCCCCCCCCCTCGCAAAGAGTCGAGCCTGCTTATTGAACTTCGCGAACCTGTTTGTCGAACTTGGTCGAACTAAAACCTCGGCAGGTTTGCGACACGAGTCCTCAGTTCAACGACCAAGAATTGAGTCTGCGTACATAGACGTCGCCGCCGCGCGTGACCCCGAGTCGCGTTGACGGCCAACGCGGCAGGCGGGAGCTGTTTTGCGTCATTCGGTTCGGCGCGTCATCGAGCTGAACGCGACGTGTCGCCGCGCCAAGACGCAGCAGGTGTTGACTTTCGCGTCTCGTCGCCGGCCCAGCTGTGTGGGCGGCCTGTGAACCCATGTAATCCGTCGCATCTTACAATGAAACATAGCGGACGCTATGGGCTATCCAGGCCCATAGCCTCCTCCATGCTCAAACAGCCTGGCAGTTCGACGACGGAGCCATAGAGTTCCCGGTCGCAGATTTGGAGCGCTAGGATCTGGCAGCACAGAGCATCAAAGAGCCATTTCGCGGGGAACCTGGACGTCAGCGCACAGCTTTTGCAGTGGGGAGGACCCGAAACACACTTGTTTGCTCGGGAGAAATGTGTTTCGGTGTCTCGCCGCGGCGGGGCGCCAGCCACGTGGCTCTCCTCTCATCCGTTGTCTGCCGCTCCACCTTTTCCATTTCGGCGGCCGCTTCTCGCGGCGGTCTGCCAGGCTTTGTCAGTATATAGGAGGTTATGCCAGGACAATCCAAAGCCTCGTGATGCTCACGTGATCTTGGGGACGTGCAAGGCGACGCGCGAGGAGGCTACTCGGGCGATGCGTTCGAGAACGATGGATTTAATGGGATGGCTCGTAGGCTTCAGCTGCTGTGAATCGTAAGGCGAAACGGCGCATAGCAACGAATTCGGAAAGAAGCGCTCCAGTGGCGTGTTTGCGCGGTAAATACTGTTCGAAATTTGGGAGAGACGCCTGGCGTTTAAGAGCAAAGAGAACCGCGTTTTTTTTTTCTCGAAGCAACGATTAAACTACGCATCTCCGAATGCTCGATTTTGGTCCGATTGTGGCATTGGCGTTTGAACCAGATGGCGGTGTGCGTAAAAATTTTTCATCACCTTTAATATAAATATTAAAAACGAAACGAAATGAAAATTAAAAAGTGGCCGAATATGTGGAGAGGTATAGGGTATGCCACCGGGAACGGCAGCGAAATTTTGTTTTGCAACTTTCCGAAAATAGGTTATTCCATACTTTTCAATCGAATAGCAAGAAGGTAGAAACTTTGGCGCCTGTTCTGAAACCGCGATACGTTTGTGTGAAGACTGAGAGTTCGGACATGCCTAGTTCATTTTTGCGGTGAGAAAAATGCAGCTCTTTTCTTTCTCAAACGAAAGGTATTTTGATTTACACTGGATGCCCAATTGAAAAGGTTCCATCTATAAGAAAAATGTACTCACCCTGACGAAACCGCACTCGCTTTACTGAAAAAAGTAATTTTTAAATTAAATGTTCAAAGCACGAACAAAAAACAACAAAAAATCAACAATCAAACAGAAAACACTGTCTGACGTGTTGTGTGTCTTCAGCATGCAAAAAAACTATTTTTGTTGCGAAAAAAAATTTTGTTTTTGATAGCGGTGCTTCTTTTAATTTATGTGGGCTAGACTTTGGTTGCCGTACATGACTACATGTGTATGGCATATGCAAGGGGGACTCAAAGCGGTTTTTGGGGAAGCTACTTTTTGGTGCGATGGCGTTGAGAGGTGTCCTGAGTGAATAGAGTATCTTCGGTTTTTTTGTAAGGCAGAACCGCCTATTAATCACGCAGGAATAAAATACACGATGCGGACTCTTTCCTGCCTGCACTTGCGAGGACCATTGAGTATTATCGTATGTTTGAAAATTTTCGGCGGCCTTTGTAAAGTTTCGCTAAAGCAATACGTA